>VXBU01014676.1:2939-16671 GCA_013400315.1 Bombycilla garrulus
CGGGTTATGGAGTTTTTTCGCTTATCATATATAATTCTAAGCATACTTACACACACAGATATATATATATATATATACACATATGTATGTTGTTTCTTCTTTTCACTGAAGATATGAAGTCAGCTACACAGAGTGTATTAAATAAGCTGCTATGGAAATAAATGATACTAAATGATTAAAAAGTCCAGTTGTCTGTGGTCAAATGCAGCTTCTCACCAAACATTTATCCAACATAAAAATTCTGCCAAGGTGTGATTTATAATTTAGACCTGTAAAAATATTACCTGGATAGCATTTGTTTCCCATGTGTAATGTGGTTTTAAATCTATTTTCTGATCCAACTTTCTGCAGATGTCTCTGAAATGGGCTTGGTGACAGATGGTGGCAAACTTCCTAAAGATGAATAGGTATTTTTGCCTCTCTAACATACATCACCAGAACGGTGAGTTAGTGTCTAGCATGGTAATGTCACATAGAGGAAGTGGGATTGAGAGACTTGCTAATTAAGAATTACTTCAGCTGGTCTCACAGAAGAAAAGGCAGGCAGCCAACTGCCCAGGCTGATTCCTCTTATTCCATGAAGACTCAAATATCTTTTTAGGAGAGATTTTGTTCAAGCAGAACATCTTTTGAAGTTTGTTTTTACCTGAACAGGAGCAGGATCCGTCTCCTGTGAACATTAAGTCCCACCCGTGAGGATACCGGTACAGGAAACATCTCTTGGGCCAGCACAACCTCCAGTGCAATGCAGTTTGGTAAAGATATTCTTACCATTAAATTCCACTGACCTGGCTATCTTGCCACTTTTATAGGACTCTTTTTTATTTTTAGTTTCCCAAAACTGCAAGTACAGGAAGCTAACCTGGGCCAGTTACTTTTGTCTACCAGTGAAGAATTACCACAAGAAGGGTTTGCCTTATGTGAGGACTGAACTCTGAGACTCTGGATTAACTTCCTAGCTGTGTCACAGCCATCCTGGATGTCCTTGGAGCCTCTTTCCCTTCTGATGGGATTTTCAACAATATCTACAAAACAGAGGAGCCAAATTTTTCATTTGCACTTACTGTAGTGATTAGCACAGTACTACTTTGTCCTCATTTGGAATACACTTAATATCTTGAAATCCAAAGAGAAAGAAGTGGATATTATTATTTACTATGCTCAAAATTAGGGATATCCTATGAATATTCTCACTAGAAGAATGATTTTGAGAAATTATTTTCTTCATTAAAAGCTACAGTTGCATGTTATGACTTGTGCATGTACTTTTACATGATGGACCAATAATTTTTGTCTGATTGCTCTGAATAATGAATAAATTCAAGGAGACTGTAGTCTATTCAGACACCTAGTAATGATGCAAGAGCAAAATTCATCAAGGTAAAGACTCACCATGTGTTGTCTTTCGTGTTTCTGAGAACTGTGTAAATTGCACATACCAGTGAGTGCCTGGACGACCTACAGTCACTTCAGTGCAGATGCCATGTTGGTGTCTCTCTCTCCCTCCACTGCCTCAGGTGTCTTGCTGGTGACAGCAGTGACCTTCATGCAGCATCACCAACATCTCAGTCCAGTCACATTACAGTTTGTGGCTATGGACAGGATCAGTGGTCATAGCCACAAACTGCCTTTGAACTTGCCTTCACTACCAACCAAAGCTGAGAACACACTATGAGGCTAAATGGACCTTTGGTCTGATGCAAACTTTTTTGTCCTAAAATTTCTAAAATGTCCGAGAGCATATGAGAACATTTCCACAATCAGCGCTGACTCAGGCACATGAGAAGCAAGTCTGCAGAGGTGGATTTTTTCATATGAGATGTTTTCTCACTTTAACCACACTCCAACAGATCGTAACAAAAACTTCAGTCAGACTCTGGCTCTGTGCAAACCTACAGGGGACATTTGTGTTTGCCTGATAGGCAGAAAATCATTTAGAGGCTGGGAGTTTATTCTCTGTGGTCACTGAACTTTCAGAAAGATATGAACAAAATACGAGTGTGTTCCAGAATGATCTGGGCTTCAAGCATGCAGTGAGTAATATTTTTTCTACCAGCTGGCAGTGGAAAGTAGGGCTGTAAGGGATCTTCCTATATGAAGGTCTTTAAGAGACACAAAACATTTCTGCGCTACACAGCATATCAGATGCAAGTTCAAGCAATACAAGATGTCTGTGTTACAGCCCAAGCTTCAGGTATGGTTTATTCAGGATAATTGCCCAGCAAAATCTAAAAGTACTAGAAGTGTCATCTTGTGATATTTATGAGTACCTCTGTCAAGATAACAAATACCTTAAATGTTCCTTGGCTTCATAGTCAGCAATCTGCTAGACTTCATTCTCATACCAATGAGTAAAAGCACCTGCTACAGAATTATATATGTGGATAATGGCTTTAATTTCTAGGGGGAGGTATTATTTTTGTTTTATCCTTTTTAGTGTCAGTTGAGTGCTAAAGACCCCTCTTGTGCTGGGTGCAAAACATACCATGTACAAAAGGAGCATCTTGCCATGGTTTCCACCCTAAGCAGTGGAGAAGTTTCTTGTGTTAGTAAGGGGCAAAAGAAACAGTAAGACGTCTCTGGACACTGCCTCATATGGGACAGTGGCTTTGGAGTGCAGACAGCTGAAGCTCAGCCACTCTCAAAACTTCACACTTGAAGAGAGACCAGAAAAAGATTCCTGACACGCAAGTATGTTGCGGGAGTTTCCGTAAATTGAAACTTCAATTCCCATTGTTCTTAGTGCTATCATGACTACAGAAACGGTTCTCTACCCACTGCCTTTCTCCTTGGTGTTATGAAAACCAGTGCCTTACACAGAGCTTCCAGATGAAAAGACCAGGTTTAAAGTTTCATCATGAAATACATTTTATTTGATAGAGTCCATGTTTTAGAATCTAAAACTTCTTGCACTTGGCAAACTTTTGCTGAATGTCCAGAGTCCTAAAGTAACCCCACAGCCATGCCCTGGGAGACTGGCCAAGGAGTCTGGGAAGCCCTAGCCTCCAGTGATGGTGATATCTGGCTTTGCTGTCGGTATTAGAGGGAGCTTACTTGAGCCGTTCCAGTGTCTGAGCAGCTTTCTGCTGACTGGAGAACTGGGAAGAATAAAAAGATTTCATCTAATTCAGACTGAAACCAAATTCTGGAAAAATGAAATTTCTTGTTAGCAGGAAACCCCGTTTCCTGGCTGTCCTCCATTCTAACTTGGATGACTTGATCCTCTCATCTAAACTCAGGACGCTTGTGCTTCTTGACTTTGTGAGTTTCTGTACACAAAGGAAATATATTAAGATAGTGGGTTGTAATGATTGATCTAATGAGAAGCACAGAAGGGAATTACCTACATTTAAAAGTCCTAATTTTTTTCCTAACACTGTTAGTCTCTAAATAACTGAGTAAATCAGACTAGGTTTTGACAGATGATGTAACATATAGTTCCAGAAACAAATAATGTGACTACTGTAGTTGGAAGGGAATTTCCTCTGTGAAAATCCAGATAGGTTTTTAAGTTAACAAATCTATAGTATTAAATCTATACAATATGTAGGCCAGAACCAAAGGTTAGGTCTATCCCTCTCACATCACATGTAACACAACTAATAGATTTTAATGTGTTTTTTTCCCCAGATTTATAGCAGCAATTCTTAGAGCAGGAGGCTCCTGCAAAGTGGCGAGGGTGGTGGCTCCTGTGGGAGAGGACAGAAGCCTTCCACACAGCCGGGGAGGAGGAATTGTAGAATGTGAAAGCAGCTTGGCCCCCGGCCAAAAGGGGGAACTTTGAAGCTGCAATGGTTGACAAGTTCAGCAACTTTATCATCATGTGATTGAGAATGAAGGACTCTTCCCTCAGAATGCTTATTAGAGCTCCCAGCAAATGTATGTGACTGCATTTGTCATCAGTTCCTATGTATTTTGGTAACAGGACTGAACTGAAGGATTTTGATGAAGCACACTACCATCCACTAAAATGAATAATGATATTGAATACCAAAATCAGGTAAACAATTTAGGCATTGGTTCTGTGTTACATTGTAATTTCTGAATTGTCATTTGTTTGTGCTGTTCACAATACCTTGTAACTCTTACTCCCCTATCTCCATGTTCCACAATCTTTTAGGATCTGTCATTCTCTTGCCCTCTGGATATAACCTATTTACCACTCTTCTCTTGCTCCATCAACCTCTTTGCTCTTTGAATACTAACTATTGTTTATGTATTGAATAGTAGATGTATTATGTATTTAATTATATCCTTACCAATTATTCTTCCATTTCATTCCATGTTGGAATATGATGTTTTTTTTCCTGGATATTCCAGTTCCTTTGATAATAGCTATTATTATTCTTGTAAATCATGTCTGCATATAAAACAAAATGTGTTTCCTTTAGCTGGGGGCACTTGGATTTGAAAGGTCCTCCATCAAGGCTTAACAACCAATGCAGGTTAATCCTACTGTCACAGCCTCTACATGAGCTCAACTTTAATGAAAGAAACCAAAGCAAGACAGAAATGAGGACCAACAATTTAAAGAGGTAGCATCTTTTTATTACTTGAATGACTCTACATGTAAAGAACACAGTCTGTGTGAAATGACAGAATGTAACAAAATTAATATAATCTGCAAAGGAAAAGACATGGCAGCAGAAAATATTGAAAAGCAGTCACAATAACAGTTCAGGTTAATAAGAACTACTAATAACACTGGTGTAACTGAAATGTCTCAATAGCAGTCCAGGAATTGGAAGCATTTGTATGAAACAGAAAAACATGAAATATTTTGCTAGGTATTAGATCTTATTTGGTTTTTGGAACACATGTTGAGAAATTATAGATAGAGAAATAAAAAAAATAAAAATTAAATATCCTAAGGGTCTGCCTTGGCATATTTATTGGGAAGGAAATTTTAGGAGAAATGACAGCCAATACTATTTTTTTTACTTTCATTTGAGTACTGGCACAAAGGAAAAAAAAACAAACAAACCTAATTTAGGAGCTGTACCTGTGTTTTTGTCATATATTCTTTAGAGAGTTTTGTTCTACCTGACCTCAAAATATTTCACAAGAAGATATAGTATATTTTCATGAATGCTGAGGGTACATGGATGATGCTCCCATTCAGAAACAACAAAAAAAGACTATTCTCAAGGATCTTGGAAAGGCTGGGTGATGATGGCTTAAAATCCAGTTGACAGAAATAGAAGTTCAGTGCTGAATATAAGATCATAAACAGATAGAGGAGAAATGCTGATTTATTATTGATCACTAATTTATCTGCTGAGTAACAACTTGAACAAAGGTGTACTGAACTGATACAGGATTCTGAAAATGCATGCCTAATATACCCGCTGAAAAAATCTTAAGAGCTTTGTTGTAGAAAAATACAAAAGGGACACAAGATGTGAACCTGAACTGAGAGTTTGAAAATGTCAGGGATTAGAGAAAGCAAACACCTATTCCCAGAGGCTCTGATGATTTGCCAGGCAAAACTGCCAAATAATACTTCTAAGCAAAGCCATAGGGCAAGACTTTCTCAAAAGCAGGTCAATGATGATAAATATGTGGCTTGTACTTGTGGCACCTTCACTAGAAATGAATGCTCAAACCCGAAAAAACCCAGCACAGGTATGAGGAGCTTCCTGTTTCTGCCTACGAGACACACGTTGGCACAGACAGACTGTAAACCTTTGCTATCAGTAAGAGGTCAGCAGGCACTTTTTCTACTTTCAGTTGCAGTAGAAAGAGAAGGCAGAGTCAGAAAAGACTTCAGCAGTAGCTAGCATTTTATCTGCAGCTTTTGGAGAAAGTGCTGGGGGAGGGGGGAAGCACCAGATTCTGACATTTTAGAAGTAGCTGTGGTGAGATTCTCTAACAGAAAATGTTTTATGTTATTGGGTTAAACACTCAAAAATTTTGAAACTTATAGAAATGCTGTGTAGTAAATACTTCAAGGTGAAGTATACTCCATATTTGTGTACAGAGAGGTAAGTATGTGTGGCACTTCCCTCAATTCTCTGTCCTAATAGTTACCTTTCTTTTTGTGTGCAGGTTTAGCAGTCAACTTTCTAAGCTCAGAGGCACTTAGCTTGTTGAGAGCGACTCTTACACCTTTAACAAGACCAAATTTCTTTCTTATTTCCTTGTCTTTATCCCGATGTGTTTCTTCACAATTTCTTTTTTGCAAGTCTTCTTTGGATGGAAATGCAGTGCTGCTGAGGAACTGAAATGGGAAAGAGTAGAACTTCACAATTAGGAAGTGAGTGTTGACTAGTCATTTTCTTCCCCCCCTCCCAACTTTATTTTCAGAGCTTTTTTTTTTTTTCTACTGTCTCACATACCTTGGGAATGTGGCTTTGCAAGAAGAATTTAATTCAGGAGGGATCTTTCATGCCAGCCCTTCTCTATTCTTCCTTTGTTGCTTTAAAAAATTATCATGGTGGCACTCATCACCTGTTTTCAGAAACCCAACCTTCTCCCTTGGGAAACAGCTTGCTATTATTTTAAATTTTGCTCTACTGTTCTCTAAATAGCAATGGACTGCAATGCTTTTGTCCTGTTCAAATACTAGAAAAACCCTGGTATATCTCAAGACGTATTTTTTTTCTCAGCATGATGTAGTTATTTTTTTTGTAAGCAGTAAAATCTTACAGGCTTGCAAACATTAATTTGATTTCCTCTACAGGGATTGTATCTGCTGGTTTTCTGTTTAGCTTCCCCACAAAAACTGAAAAAAACCCAGGTCACTTATCTTTCACATTCTGTTATCAATATTATCAATAGTTCACTTCACGTTCAGCTATGTCTAAGAGGAGAGCAATTTACTGTTCATACATAGACACTCACCTGATCATCATGGTGCCTTTTCCCAGCAAGAGGGGCGCTGTTCTTGGGCTGAGAGATTGTAGTCATCTTGTGTGAAGAGAAATGTGGTTCATTTGACGTTTTCTGTTGGGATGTGGGGGTAGCACCTGTTGTAATATATTTTACATTCTGTTTCACAGCATCCTCTTTCAACAGCAGTGGATGTGAAATTTCGAATGTTAGTTTACGGACAGAATGACACGTAATAAGCCAAACAATGGTCTTCATGAACAATATGTGGTGGCCAGATATTTTCATTTCTGCTGCCAGATCTTCATGCCTCATTACATATAAAAGGTAGACTTGACCATTATAGATCATTACAGCATTCCCCTTAAAGAGAGGAATTTCCACTTGCTCTCCAATAGATGAAAGTGTTAACATATTCTTATAATCCTTATTCTTGATATTGGTGAGTGACTTTAAAATTTCTGAAACAGCACTGTTAGATGACTTCACAATAAGCGGATAGAATCTTGCTGTCTTTCCATCTGGCTCTTCTTGTGCAAGCTCTTTCATTGGGGTTATTTGGGAACATTTCTCATCCTCAGTTACATCAGGACTAGAACAGTGCCTTGTTAAGTCTGGGCTGCTTGGTATTAAAGACTTTGAAAAATTGTGCCAGAAGGATCTGGAACTCTCTTGCACCTTTATTACTGGCCATATGTAAATTACAGATTGTGTTTCTGTAGCTTGCCTTGCTTCAGAGACCCTTCTTGCTGCAGCTAACAGTAGTTGCTGTAGTTTAGATAGGAAAAAAGATAGTGGTATTGATGTGACTTTAGCTTGATGTGGTATCTCTAGATCAGGTTTTAAAATCTGTTCCTGAGGTTCTTCAGTAACTTTAAGAGGGTCAGAGATTTCAAAAGCAGGTGCTTTGTCTTCTTGGTTAGCATGACGTAGCGAGAAACCTCTTCGAAGAGAGTGCTTTGCAGCTAATTTTTCATTACTTTGAGCCTTAAAATCTGTTGAAAACTGTCTTCTGCCAGCAGAGGTCAGGACACTATTTTCTAGCATGTTGAATTCTTCCTCGCTGCTCATTTGCTGATCCTCTCCCACCAGAGCAGATATAGCCCTGGTATCCACCTCCTAACAAGAGCTGTGGTTTGACTCAATGGGTTCCGTTTAGACAGATGAGCTTTTGTGAAGGGGCAGTTGCACACGTTGCAAAGGCTTCTGGAGGAAAGCCAATTCAACAGGAGTTTCAGCAGGTCCCATCGATTTTCACCTCTTTCCTGAAGAGCTTCACTTATGCAGCCTGACACGCTTACAATAAAAGTGGACAGAAATTAAAATGTGATTACATGTTTGTAAGTGCACATGGAGATTTTTCTTCATTATCTCAAAGAAAATCAACAAATAGAAACATATTTGTCTTTTAAGTATTAACTACAGGTCATCTAGCCAGAAGAATTTTTATACAATAGTAATTTGCGGTGAGATACTTCTCAGTCTTAAGTTGGCAGTGAGTTTCTGCTTGCTTCCACAGGAATTTACCCAATACTACAAGCTGCTGGTGGACAGGATCTATTTTAGCTATTTAGATGTAGCACTCCCTCATGTCAGAAGATACAATCTTCTTAGACACAACACCATTGAAATCAATGCACATTTTTAATAAAAATGCTCTTAACCAAAGACCTTTACAATCAGTTTTGTACTTTGCTTGCAGAATGCTTTGACTTTACCAGTCAATCCCAGTCTACACTACTCTCTGCTGCAGCAGTATCAGACCCAGTAGCTTTTTCATGGCTTTTAATAAAGATGCAAAAAACTCCAAAACCACAAGTTCAGATGTTTATCTGATCCATATTAAAATCTTCTAAGCACCAGTGAAATTATAAAATGCTAAACAATCATAAGAACAAAGTTGAATGTACAGGAAAAGGAAACATGAAATTCAAATTTGTGTCCTGAGAGAAATTAACAAATTAACTTTGTTAACACTTAATAAACACTGCTGCTTCTGCAGTGGTTATATTCTCCTATGAATAACCTACTCATTTTAGCACTACAGATTTGATTTTGTAGAAAAGAAACATATACACTCATGTTATTTGCGAGTCAATCACATAACTCTAAGGTGTTTTTTAGCCTTCCAAAACATTAAAAAAACAGTGAGTTTCATCTCCATAACTGAAGAGGTTCTGCTACTTAACTTGTAAAAAGAAATGTAATAAAGTCAAGGTCAGTAAGCCTCTATTTAGGATCATGAAAACTAAATTTTTTCAGTCCTTTTATCTAGCAAAAATGAGTAAACTGAAAAATAAAATGACATTTCATCCTCATCTAGGCCGTATCTCCTCCCTTTATGATGCATGCATTGAGATGTAATCACTCATGTCCAGGACACTAATCAAGAATAATTAGAAATAAGTATATCAATTGTCAGCAAGTTATTTGAATAATTAATTGTACATATAGGAGGAGTGAGACATTCTGTAGAAGCAGAGTCTAAATCAATTTTTTTCCTTTGCTTTATCTGATGAGCGGGGGGTTTTTTGTTCTGCTTTTTCACTTCTGGTGTTAGGGGTTTTTTACTACATCCAGCACTGCAATGTGATAAAGCTAGGGCCAACCTTCTGACCTAGAAAGTCTCTTAGCACGTCTCTTCTGACCTGGAAAGTCTCAAAAACCTAGAGACACAGCAATTAAACTAAAATTCAAGAAAAAAAGAGAAGAAAAAAGGTTTATATCTTTGATTTAGAGAAATCCCGGTTAGTTGTGAAGCCAGCTGAAAAAGAGGCAAATATCACTGCAGAAGAGAAAGTTTCTGATTCTCAAAAGTCATAGCTCAACTGTGAAAGCTCTGAACTGATTGATGTAGTGATGGGGCTTGTCTAGTATAGTCTCCAACTTTGGTGGTTAATATACTGTACCTTACAGAGCACATCTTAGTGTACAGTAGTGACCTTGGTTGTATCATTTTGTCAGTCCTTGAGTTTAAGATATTAACCCTTGTGTCATGGGTCTTAAGGTTCACAATAAAACTGAAAAAAGAATGACATGCCTTAAAATTTACATGCCTTAAAATCTCCTTATTTACACACACACACACAGAGAAAAAAAAATCTGAAAGAAGTGCTTCTTTCTTCTTCCACCTTAAAACCTGCAGACTGCCAAGTGGAATTGCATCCTTAGGAGCTGAGCAGCACAGATTTCCCTATTACTTAGATTTCATGAATATAAATCTTTTCCACCTGAAGTGGTCTCAAGATCTTATTTTTATGATTGTGGCTCACCATTGCCCTATCTTCACCAGAGGTGAAGGCAGCAATGAGTCTTCAGAGAACTCACAAAAATGAGTAAAATTAATATTTCAAGTTTTCTTATTTTTGATAAAAATGTGTTATGCACATGCAAGGGGTCCTTCTAGTCCAGTCTTTGCCTCTGATGGTGGCCAAAAGCGAAGGCCCAACAATAATCTGCATAGAGGCCGTGCACATGGCGGCAATTTCCTGGATGCCCCTCCGGCTCTGAGAGTGGGAGGCACAAGGCCCTCCCAAGCCAGCAAGGCTCTCTCCATGGGTTTCCTGCTGGCATCAGGCCCTGCTGTGTAACATCCTCAGTTTTCCCAGCAGCTTCGACCCCACAGTGGTGCCCATGGGGCCATGTGCGGCCAGAACACCTCCTAGGCTCCTGGTTTGGGGTCAAGCCCAGGTCTCAGCAGTACAGCCAGTGTGGGCTGGGAGAATGAAACAAGGGCATGAGGTTTAGTTACCATTACACTCAGGGCGCAGGCACCGGGCTGGAAGTGCAGCCTTCAACTGCAGCAGCAACTGCTGTGGCAACTGCCAAGACCGCAGAGAGGCTTCTAGAACCTTCCAAAGGCTGCCGGACACCAGCAGGTTCAACAGCTGCTCGGGGTGACACCGGCTGCCCTAAGCTGCGCCAGTCCCTGTCTGCAGCCCTGGCCTGTGCCTGCATGGTCACACTGAGCCTGGCTGGCTGTGCCCCAGTGCCCACCTCCCATGAAGGGCAAGGCCCTCGGCACTGTGCAGCTTCCATCCATGTATGAACCATTCACTGCAACAGTCAGACTTGATGATCCTTCTGAGTCCCTTCCAACACAGATGATTGTGTGACCTGTGCCATGGAGCCAACCTTGTGTCTCTCTACCCTTCTGTCTCCTTTGGACTCTGCAGGGCTGTCCCAGGGACCAGGGATGGCAGTTCTCCCTGTGGCTCACCGAGCGTGCCCCCACCTTTCCTAGGGGAGCCCTGGAGGCTCTCCCTGAGCCCTTCCCATTGCACAGCCCCTTTGAATGTCCTTCTCATCTAGCCAGGGCCTTAGTGACTCCGGAAGGGAAGGCATTAGCAGGCCCAAGCCTCCCTCCTGGCCTTTCCTGAGCACTGTTTCCCTTGCATTGCCAGGCAGTGCTCAGGAGTGGGGGCAAAAAAGAAGCCCTGTGGCCAAGGTGAGCAACTAAACTTCTGCCCCTGGCACACCTGAGCTGGCCCTGCCCATCCCAGCCCATCCCATTATTCCCTGCTGTAGCTGGGAATAGCTCAGCTCAGCCTAGCCCTTCAGGAACCCGGGTGACAGCCCATCTGCTGTGCTCTGCTGAACAAGGAGGCTGAAAATGAGAATGTGTTCCTTACATGCTTACAGCTTGGAGAGGGAAGAGAAAGTTTCAATATCAACCCTTTATCTGATCTTTTCACACTAATTTGGGAATGTGACATAGCCTGTCATGGACATTGAATAAATGTTAGACTTGTAATAAATGGATAGTGTGATGTTGGCTCTTGCAAATGTTAAATGTATGTTATAAGGCTGAAAGAAGTTCTGTTAAGATCTGATGTTTTCATATAAGTTTTATAATGTTGGAAGTCGATCTCTGACCAATGGGAAAGTCGAAGCACAAAGAGCTGCATGGATGCGAAGGAGAGGCAGGACAAAGGAGGAGCTAAGTTGGAAGGGTGACATCAGCATGAGTGTGGGGTGGGTCGGCTTACTGGGGGATTGGCTTACCAATAGCATATATAAGGATTGTTACAGTTGTGGGTGGTGTGCCTCTGTAGCTGTAGCTAAGCACCCAGTGCAGTCCCTTTTCCCTTATTCAGTAGTCCTTTGTTCTGGTTCAATAAACTTCTTAAAATTTTAAAAAGCGAGGTATCATTTTTCACAGACTCCATTACTTCATATTGGGGTTTTTTTGTTTGTTTTGTTTGGTTGGTTTTTTGTTTGTTTGTTTGTTTTTGTCCTGCACAACAGTTTTCTTTAAATGCCTAGGAAACAAAAAAAATCAAATTTCAGTGGGTTCTAGACCAAGTCCTAGCATACCAAGCACTTGCTCATAAAACACTGTGCTTATTTATCTGTCGAATGCTGAGCTTGACATATAAATACGATATATGCTGCATCCATTTTGAAAAGTGGCTTCCTTCAGCTTGTGACAAATCCTGTTTGGAAACAATGCATAGCCTCCAAGGGGAAACTTGAAGAAATGGAAAAGGCAGGCATCCCTGTACAGCTTGAGAGAGTAAGCTATGACCACATGCAGCACCAGAACAAGGAACACCACACAGGCGTGCTGTGGGCCTGCACCAGCCAGCCTGAACATGCCTCAGAAAAAGAGGCATGGGTTTGTAGTGTTTCCTTCAAGCAACCATGCCCTGCTAGCATGCTGTAGAGCACAGCACAGGCACTGGAACATATCAGCTGTGTCAGATGTGAGCTCTGTGGACATGAGGTCCCCTGCACAGCTCATCAGTGTGTCAGCACATCATCCCATGCCCCTGCTGTCAGGATTCTTCCATCACTCTGGGCACCAGAGCACCTAAGGTGCTCATTTCAACTACAAACTGGCAGTGTCCCAATTCTTACAATGCATAGCTCTTACCAGCATGGGGTACAAGAGACTGAGTGGACTGCTTGCACTCCTTGAGCAAGATTTTTGGGGCCTTACAGCAACCTAGAAGGGCACTAAGTAAAGCAGATGCTTGGGAAGCTCTATCTAGTGAACCAGAATTAACCCAATCTCATTGCTTCTATGCACCTTTCATAATTGAACAGATGGATTAAATCCAAATAACTTCGTTTTTAAAAGAGTTCACTTATTACAGTCCTTAGCTGATGCCTGCTCCTCATTGATTTTACGGTCACTAACTAGATACTTCATGGTCACCAGCTGTGTGATGAAGATGGGGGAATTACGTCTCAGCAGTAGACCCTTGGGTCTCTCAGGTTTTCATAACTGTAAGTCCAGCTTCTTGTGCTTGGGCACAACAGTTAATAATGACTCAGTATCTTACAAGAGCATGGACTGAGCCAAGGACTGCCCGGGGAGGCGGTGAATTCACCATCCCTGGAGGTGTTTAAGGAACGACTAGGTGTGCCAGTTAGCTCTCAGCTTGGGCTCGATCTCAGAGGGAGGTCTTTTCCAACCTAAATGTTCTGTCTGAAAGTATACAAGGATCATACATATCAAAGAACATCCTGCCTTAATCTTGACACGTTCCACATCTTCCACTACCCGCGCCACCCGGTCTGCGGGGACAGCCCGTCCCGCCCCTGACGGTCCGCGGGTCCTCCGTGCCGGCAGAGGGCGCCCCGGGCCGGAAGGAGGGCTGTGGCGCGCGCGGCCATGGCGGTGCTGCTGGAGACCACGGTGGGCGACCTGGTGATCGACCTGTACACGGAGGAGCGGCCCCGCGGTACGAGCCGAGCCCGCCGGCANGCTGGCCTCGCTGGCACCGGGCTCGCCCCCCGGAACCCCGGCACCGGCTTTCTCCTTGCGCGGGCAGGTGCCGGCCTCGAGCGGGACAGAGACCGGGGGGCTGCAGTCAGCGCTTGCGGCCACAAATATATCTGCTAAATCGAAGGGCTGCCGTGAAAAGTGTTTGAAAAGAAACAGGGCCGGGGGGGG
>VXBU01014676.1:16969-41437 GCA_013400315.1 Bombycilla garrulus
TTACCAGGAGAGTGAACTTCATTTTTCGCATATACGTTAAACTAGATCTCTGTTATATCTTTTCTTATTGTGTCTGGAGTTTCCTTTGTAAATGTTGGTATGATCTCTTACAGCTTGCCTGAATTTCCTGAAGCTCTGCAAAGTCAAGTACTACAACTATTGTCTTATTTATAATGTACAGGTGAGTATTGATTCCTTGTTTTTTGACTGGTTTAAAATCACAAACATGAAAGCACTATCTCATGTATTTTCCTTTGTGACAGAGGGATTTTATTATACAAACTGGCGACCCCATGGGAACTGGCCGTGGAGGGGAATCCATTTTTTGGTAAGTGTTTATATATAAAAATGATCCATACATACGTGTATACACACACACACACACACACANACACACACACACACACACACACACATATATATATATATATATAAATATATATGTAAATAAATAGATAATTTGTGTAAGGGAGTAGGAGTTAGTTCCAGTCTGATTGTCTTCAGCTTTCTTGGGGCAGAATTACTGGTGGCGAATAAAAATTCTTATGCATAAGCCTCTTTGGTTTTCATACTTAGTTACGTTTTTAGTTTCTATGCTGCCTTTGACCATTCATTGTTTTTTTCCTGGACATTGTTCCTTTTCTGACCTTAGAAGAGAAGTTACAGGTGCATAAATTCCTGTCTGTTTGAAAGCTTGCAAATAACTAGAAAATAACTCTTGCAAATAACTAAGAAAAGCATCATAACTAAATGCTCTGTAGAAGACAATCAATTAGCATTTTGAATACATTTATTATTATAACAAAATTGAGCATGAGTGGAGCATAGAGACTAAAGTTGATTTTCTTTGTGTATAAGAAAGTGATCCCCTTACTTATTTGAGTTTGTTTTAGTCATGTTGATTGTTTATAAGGAAATCACTTTTCCTATTTGTTCAAGAAGTTTTCAGTGGTCAAGGAGACAAGAGTTGAAGAAATCATTCAAACAGCTAGGATGGAGTTAAAGTGCAGGTGTTCTATATGATTAATTTGAAATAGTTATTAAAAGTAGAGTAAAAATTACAGAGCAGAACTAATTACTGGGGAGATGCTGGGGATCACCATGTACAGCGATAAAAGAGCTCAGCTGGAACAGAAAGAGTGTTGCTAGACTAGTGTTGGCTCTCGTAAGGCAGTCTGTCAGAGTCTCTTAAATACAAAACCTGGAGCTTATGGATCCATGACGCCTCACTCTGGTGGCCCTGGAAGCAGTGTAACTGTGCTGAGCAGATTGCAAGTCTAGGTAAACTTGCCAGACTTGAGCTGTCTCTGCACACAAGTAGATTAAGTTTATGTTGGTACTGTACAAGTCTCCTGAGACTTACTGGTATGGCAAATGGGGAAGTACAAAGTGATGAGAGAGTGTCAGATCCTGTCTGGCACTAACATGGGGAAGGTCAGTTTGTCTTCTGTACCTGTTTTCTACTGCTGCAGTCCATGAAACTGGAGTTTCTGTTCTTGCAGGCAAAGTTTAATTTGAATCCTCTCTTCATAGAGGGTAACACCTACTTAACAAAATGAGTTTAAACACAATGCTGTCCTTAAATTTGGGCAAATATGTTTATTGAACATGCCTCCATCACTTTATGGAGTGAGACAAAACAAGTGATAGCAGGATTAGACATAAAAAATTAAAAATAATGCAATGATTTCCTATATCCTCTGTATCCCAAATTACCATATGTAGTCCTGTTCTATATGATGAACTGGTTTTGCACATAAAAGTATCGGTTTTCTGTTTCTCTTGGGAGATAATTCCTTAATGTAAATAACTGCGTTTTTAGAGTGAAATAACTTATTTTTGCAGAACCTACTTAAAATGTGTAGTTTCTTCATGCCTAGAAAAGTGTTACGTATTGTATTTAAAAATATATAGCTATACCCTTCCCACCCACTAAAAAGCCTCTGTGAAATGTCCAGAGAAAAAATTGTTGTTCCTTGTATTATAAACTGTGAAAGTGTACAAGACTGTAAATATGTTCATGGCTGCAGTGTAAAATCTAGCTTTATTTGAAGGCCTAAGCAAATGTGAAATGTAAAAATCTTTTGAGATGTCATTTATGGTTTTACAATGTTTGACTAGCTCACTTTAAAAAATTCCTTTTTTTTTGTAACGTACTTGTTATATATGTTTTTTTAGTCAGCTGTATGGTGATCAAGCCAGATTTTTTGAGGCAGAAAAGGTGCCGAGAATCAAACACAAGAAGAAGGGAACTGTGTCAATGGTGAACAATGGCAATGATCAGCATGGATCACAGGTTAGCATATGGTGTTGGTACATATCTAAATAACTAAAATAAAAGTTCCATGAGTTTATAAAAGCTGCAGAACAATGACACTGACATGTCAACAGCATTGTCTTGTAAAACAGTCAAGAGGCATGTTAAAAAACTCACCACAGCTAAGTATTTTGCACAGAATTCCAAGTGCCAATGGGTATTTGGTTACAGATAGAGGAATTAAAATGCTCAGATTCAAACCCTGTCCTAGATTTTTTATTTGCTAGTACTCAGTCCTGTATTTTTTTTCCTTTGTTTATTTCTCTGTGTTAATACTTTGATGTGATTTTGCTAATGTATAAAATGGCCAGAGAAAAATTCTGTAGTTAAATGGAAGTGTAAATTAAGAAAACTGAGTTTTGAAATGATGTTGACATTTTCTGGTTATGACTTTGTGGTAGTTTAGAAACTGAAATCATATCACAGCTTCTCCTGTATGGTTACTTGAAAGTGTGCATTAATAATGTAAGTTTACAGTTTTACCCCAGTGCTGGTATAAAACAGTTTTCGAAAGTGGTCTTGTTCCCTTTGCTCTTTGATGTTCATGTACACAAAGTTTTTGCTGTAGGTAATTATTTTTACTTATTTTGTAAGGTTTTTTAATATTTAAAAACATACTTCATAGAACACTATTATTTCTAAATTATTATTATTTTGGGTGTATTGTCACTTCTGTGAATTAAAATGCTTCAATTGTAATATCTATATTTTAATTTTTAAAAAGAGGGATTTTTAATAATCAAACAACAATTTAAAAGAAGGTAGGGTTTTGTTTGAGCTAGTGCTTAGGTACAGATAATTATGCTTCTTCCCTGCATTGTATATATAAAATGGGATGGTTGGGGGACTAAGGAAAAAGAGATTACATTTTTTTTTATATTTAAGATGCAACCTGCTAGTGTATATGCTGTATATAGTGTTTATGCTGGGAATGAACGCTGTTCCCAGGAACATTATTGCCGCTTCTTCCTTGGGAAAGAAAGGTTCCAGAAAGGAACTAATGGAGTTTCCTTACAAGGATAGTGTAGCTTAGTGTAACCTATACCAAATACTAACCAGTCTTAACTGTGTTGTAGAGAGAATAAGGAGGGGGTGTTACCAGTCAGACTGTGAAGTGTGGGTGCAATGGTTGTGTCCTGTTACTTGTGAATATCTGCCTCTTCCTCCCTCCTCCATTACCAAAAGCCCTCTAAAATTTGTTGCTAAATTCTCACCTGGTATCAAATTTCATAGTTTCAGTTTTTCCTTAAGGTGAAAGATCTGATATGTGATGAGATACTTTCCAGCGCCAGTTGGAGTTGATCTAAGTCAGTGTGTGCTAGTTCTTCTCTCAATGCTACTGCATCCTGTTTTTCAGGAGACAAGGGTTTGTGGGAAGAAAGGAAAAAAGTGTGGATAGAATTAGGTAAAGATAGTACTATGGGAGTTTTTGCCTATTTTATGAAAAAGTACCTGCTAAATACTGCTTGGTGGACAGGTGATTTGAGCTCAGCTCACAAGGGGTAGCCTTGCTCTTTCTGTGTTCTCCCTTTCATCAGCTGTGATGCCAGTCACAACCTTTGCTGGTCTTGCTCACCAAACCTCCCCAGCAGTGAGCTCTCTGTTCCTCCTCTGCCCGTCTGGTCTTGTGCCCTATTACTAATTCAAACTAATTCCAGCTGCACCCATAGGGATATTTCCTCAGGCAATGGCTGTGAGCTGTACGAATGCTCACCATGTTCTCAGAGCAATCTTCTACAAAAAATGGGAAAAGTTTTTTCCCCACCGAATTCAGTGAGAGTGTTGAGACAAAAAACAAAACAAAGCAAAACAAAAAAAACCAAACAAACAAACAAAAAAAAAACCAAACAAAGCAAAAACCCACAACCTGCATTTTTCTATTTACTGTTCCTAGTTTTATATGTTCTTTTGTAGTTCCTCATTACCACAGGGGAAAACCTGGATTACCTTGATGGTGTACATACAGTATTTGGAGAAGTGACAGAAGGCACGGATGTATGGAAGACAGTTAATGAAACCTTTGTAGAAAAGGATTTTATCCCATATCAAGATATCAGGTATGACTGCTTTTAACTTTACTTTTTGAGGAGTACATTATAATGGACTGAATTTACTTTACATTTTTTCATCTTTTTGGAAATTAGATGAATATCATGATGTCAGGTGACCTGTACGTGCTATCTTAAGTACCTTTTTTCCCCTGGTATTAGTGGTAAAATGAACAAGTACTAAATAAATATGTACAAAAATATTCAGCCACATTGCCCTTACAAAAGCATCAATGCTAGAATTTACAAGCACACAGGATATTTGGCTGTTTGGGATAAAGCTGAGAGTTAGCGGAGCTGGTTTGCTGTTAGTTGTGTAAATCAAGTTTTACTTGCATGTAACCAATGCTGACCTTGATTTTTTTTTTCTCTAAGGATAAATCATACAGTAATTTTAGATGATCCTTTTGATGATCCACCTGGCTTGTGTGTTCCTGATCGCTCACCAGAACCTACAAAGGAACAGCTTGACGTGAGTGTTCGCGACAGGGAAAAGTTGGAAGAAATGATCAAACAAGTTTATCTCAATTAGTGTACAGTACAGATTTGTCCAAAATAAGAAATCAGTCTTTAAGATTTTGTCTCTCAAATCTGTGCCCTAAAAGAACTACACATTTTTTCATGCAGGAGGTGTTCTTCTACTGTGCCAGCTTGAGTTCTGATATGTCAAATGCTTGTCAGTTATTTGGAGCTACTTCTGTGTTTTATACAGCTGCTTAACGTTTCAAGAGAAGGATAAAAGCATGACTTGGGTGCTCTCCCGTGTGGCTTTGGTGGAGTTATGTTTGAAAGTTGTATTTTAGGTTTCTATTTACAGTGTAGATAAGCAGAACATTCAGAATATTCAATGCTAGTATTACTGGTTTTCTGTATACTCTGGTAGAAGACAAAATATAACTAACCTTTACTAATATTAAAATGGTTTCTTGCTGTTTTCTGTTTAAATGTGAATAGGCTGTGTTTCAGTGGGAGTAATCTTGGTCATTCTTAGAGTTATATGTGCAGGCACACATACTACTGTGAGCTATTTGTTCAAACAGAAGGAATTTTATTAGAAAAAATTGCAATTAATAATAATTTACTCATAGTATGCAGTTAAAAAGTTGTATGTGAGGTTGTTTCCTTGTATGAAAACAGTTGTTTCAAGTAATGAATTAAATAATTAGAGAGAATATTGTTTATTTTTAAGCTTAATAGATACAATTACAAGATTGAAATTATGATTTTGTTGTATGTGTGCACTGTGGTTAATCTCTGATGTACTTTCATATATGTTAAGAATAAGGTATTTAGTAGTTCACTGCCAGCAGCATAGAGATTTGAAGACATGTACTGAGTTTTATTTCCCTCATAGCCTGTCTGAGGATACCCCTTGTAGCATAGAAATGTCTTTAAGAAAGGCAGCATTCTAGAGATGTTGATGAGGAGAAAAATTAAACCTCAAGTCCTGCCTAGGTATAGATGTACAAAAATGAAATTATTATTTTGCTATGTTCTATTTAATGTCTTGCTAGACACAACTGATATTTGCAGTGTTCCTTACTTTCATTTGTGGCAGGAGTTACCTGGATTAAAAATGAGTTGACTCTTGTGGTGAGATGTTGAGTATTAGATGGGTATATATGAAAGAATTTAGAATACCTCACTGAATATGGTTCTGACTGGTCACAAAAGTTCAGAAATAGTTCACAGTGCTTGAAATATGAGGATAACATCTTCTCTTTTTTTCTTTTGTTCTAATTTAAGTGGGAAGAACAGAATGAAAGCCCAGTTCTGCAAAGATACAGTGCTTAAGCATTTTTTGTGTCTTTGGGGGTGAGGGGAGAGGTCATCCAAGTAATAGTTGGAATGTGAGAAAGGATTTTTGGCCACAGCTTGGTAATAGATAGCCTTTTCCTTCATTTTTTAGAGTGGCAGAATAGGAGCAGATGAAGAAATTGATGACATGAAAGGACGGTCTGCAGATGAAATAGAAGAAGTTCAGGCAGAAAAAGAAGCAAAAACTCGTGCCATTCTTCTGGAAATGGTGAACATCTTTCTGTATTTACCTTTTAGGTCTTATTCCAGTGTGTGTGCATGTTATTAAGTCTAGGAGGATGTGTACTACTTCTCTTAAAATTACCTGTCTGGTGATGATGTTTCAGAATCTGCTATTAAATTTCTGTTGTACAATGAAAGGATTGGGCGTGAGTACTCATGTTGTGGTTTTCTGCTAAAACAAGTGATACTTCATTGCCAGAGTGGGCTAGTCGAGGCTTCTTAAAAACTTGCTCGACATGCATCCAATTAAAAAATACAGCATACATAGTATGCTGCTGGAATACCTGCAGTCCTGGAAAAGGTTTAGCATGTGTAGGAGAAAGCTGAGCTCCTCCCAGTGCATACAGTGGTAAACTNCATGTAGGAGAAAGCTGAGCTAATTTGTGACAAACTCCTCCCAGTGCATACAGTGGTAAACTCCATAGTAATAAAAATTGTGAACAGCTTTTGAAGTTGTTTTTTTTTAAGAAATAAGAAAATTTAAAAAAGAATACGCACCATTGAAGGATGAATTAATCCATCTCACTTCCTTATAACTACCAGATTCAAATTTATGGTGAATAGTTTGCAGCTGAGACTAATTCCAAGATCTAGCCGAATCTGGCCACAGTGTTGCAGAAGATCTGTAGTGACAAAAAGGATACACTTCCACCTTTTAGAACTGTTTGTTTGTTATGCTAAGAACAAATAAAGCAAAGTAGAATGTATTTGTGAATTTTCATGAAGTGCAGCAGTGGAATTGCAAGTAAATAATAAATTTTAGGTGCCATAGAAAACACTTTTTATTGACACCAAGTAGGAAAAATATTAAGTTTTGATTTTGTGATAGGAATGTGAGATCATGCAAAAGATGTGTTCCCAGTGTGCTGTGCTCACTGCAGAGAGCTTTAGGCAAAAGTGATGAATATCTTCTTTCTGTATTCCAGGTGGGAGACTTACCAGATGCAGACATCAAGCCACCAGAAAATGTGCTGTTTGTTTGTAAACTGAATCCTGTGACCACAGGTGAAGACCTGGAGATAATATTTTCACGATTTGGTCCCATTAAAAGGTAAAAGAGAAAACCTTCTTTATTGAAACTGAACTTAACTCCTCCCAGTGTGTTTAGGCTATAAAGGAATAGTCTGGTGTCTCAGGAGGTTCGTGTTCTGTTTGGATAGAGACCACAACAATGGGGATACAAAAGCAGATCTAGCTGTGAGTACCTTGTCCCCAGGAGTGGTTTTAAGGAAAGCCTAAGGAAGGTGTAGGAACCAAGAAGGCATAAGGCACTCCTCCCTGCCCCCAGTCCTCTCACTCCCTTCAGCAGTTTATGTCAGATGCTCAATGAGCTGGATAGAGTGTCTGGGTTTTTCTTTCCTGTGGGGGTATATGTGATTTAGGATAAAGCACCAAACATCTGTGGCATCTGATACAGTCCTTGTAAGGTGTTCCTCATTCCTGCTGCTTTTCTCAGTTTTGACCTTGGCTCCTAGTAGTTTCAGCTGATTCCTCCTAGTACTGCTATCAAAAAACAGGATGGGCAATGAAATCTGCTTTTCTACATTCCAGTATCCAATTTATTTTCCTTGCTGAGAGCACTTCTTCGTAGCAGAGACCTAATTACCTTGTTTCACTGTCCTTGTCCTTTTCCTGTTGTTTTCAACTCAAGATGAGAGAACCAGAATTGTACACAGTTTTGAAGAAATTACAGATTTATAGTGGAACAGTTTTGTTCTCTTTATTACTCTTAACTTCCTTTCTAGTGAATGCTAAAGCTGTTTTTTCTTTTTTTTCCTTTTTTTTTTCTTTTTTGTTTCTTTTTTTTTGTTTTTGGGATTTTTTTACAATATACAGTTAAGGTTCAACCCATGCTTATCTCATTGCATTTATGTACATCATGAAGGTTATTTGCTGTCTCATTGGTCTTGTAAAGACTATCTGTGATTTATTCAGTCTTTATTTTTGCTACCTTTAGCAATTTAGTATCATCAGCACAATTCGGTACCATCAGCAAACTCTGAATCAGTTTTCTCTTACCTGGTCTTTTGCATGTTTATCAGTGCAAGGATGTTCCTTTATGCTCTTGCTGCTTACTTTCCCCAAAAGCCTTTGGTGCAGGCGTTTATTAGAATTTGCAGAGGGATTTCAAAAGACTTCATGAAATGAATCATCATCATCACCACACATATTGAATCTGTTAGAGCACTTCATTTAAGTTTATTCAGGTGGTCGGGAGTAGGCCCTGTGTATTCAGATGGAGGCTAACTGTTCTGCTTGGAGTCTCTAGCAGTTTGTGCAGTACTGGCACACAGGCCTGCAGGCTCCCAGATCCTAAACTACACTGTCTCTGTGTGTGGGTGAAATTGGCATTGTGTGCCACTCTTGTAACTCCAGCATGATTTCTCTGTTCCCTAAGGATTCCTAATTTTTTGTTCTCCTGCAGAGTTGTCACTCTTCTGCAGTCCTTCCACTTTCAGATAGGTTCTCTGAACAATCTGCGAAGGAGGGTTCTTGCACAAAACCATTCTGTCTTCTGCTGCAAAGAATTCCTATGGCTTGTCTGAATAGCCTTATGGTCTACTTTTTTTTCTTTTTCCCCCCACTGTTTTTTTCTTTCTTTCAGCCTTGGTCATCTTTTTGATTGTGAATCCTGATTTGTCACTTCCTCTCTACACATGGGGGAGATCTCATATTTTTCTTACCTTAATCCCACATATCCTGCCCCTGTTGTCTATGTGCCCTCCTTCAGCATGCTGTAGTCAGAATTCTTATGTCCAGTAACGTAGTTGTGTAATACCGATGCAATACTGTATTCCCATTTTGTGTTTTTACACAATACTTCTAGGCGTCTTATATTTGTCCAAAGACCTGTGTGATAAAAAGGTGGGATGTGAAGAGGTGCTTGCTAAGAAGAGTAAAATTTGTCACAGGATGTTTGTTTAAGCTTTGCTTAAAATAACAGAAGACGGAATGTGAAATTTCTCATCTTACATTAGTAAAATGTAAAAAAATTAAAAACAAACAGTAATGTTGGAAAATATATTTTGTTTCACTGATTAGAAATTCATCTCTAGTTCTGTGCTTCATGGTTACCACATGTGAGTTTAGTGTAATTGCTCAAGGCAGTGTCTCATGCACTTTTTCTTGCAGTAGGGTGTCTCAGAATCAAGTGTTTTAATACTTTCAAAGTTATTTTGGTTTTGTGGGTTGGGGTTTTTTGGGTTATTTTTGGAACTCTTGCTCTCCCTTTTAAGCAGTGCTTTCCTATCCTACATTTTTTGTTCCCGGAGTGTTGACATTTTATTTTCATATCGTTTTTTCAGTTGTGAAGTGATCCGAGACTGGAAGACTGGTGAATCTCTTTGTTATGCTTTCATTGAGTTTGAAAAGGTATGGTTTTAAGTATAAACTAGATGTAGATCCTGCTTGTAAAAGCCCCTTTTTCATATACTTCCATTTAGGAAAAACACTGACATCTTAAAGTGTAGAATAGCTATTTTCTCATACTGAGAGAAACTATAACTTAGTTATAGAAGTTGTAGGTCCCAGATGAGGCAAGGATTTAAGTCTTTCCCTGTTTGAGCAGCCAGTACAAAAATGTACTTAGGCTGTCTTGAAACCAGTGGGAGGGGATCAGGCGTGGTTGTTTTTTCTTTTTCCCAGAATGCATTAAGACTTTGAGGAGTTCAAGAAAGGATTGCTAGGAGCATGCAGGATAAAGAAAGAAGGGTGTATGGAATCAGATAGATCCATGTGTACAGTAGTTTTCTCTTCTGGGCATATAAATGATGCTTGCTCTATCAACACACTGCTCTTACTGTGAGATTGCCATAGTTCTCTTGGTGGTGTGTAGCTTTGTATGTGCTGGTATCTCTCACTTGTGAGGAAAACACTGGAAAGCATTCCCACTTTTCTTTAGCCTACTTATGTAGTTAAAATGGAACTTTTATTAGTTGTCCTATTTCCCTTTTTTTGGCACATGTATTACATGTGCCAAATGTGTAGCTGGATTAGCAAATTTTTAAGACAGTGAAATGAGCTGAAGAATTGGGAATTGAAATGCTGATATTCAGGCAAAGCATAGCTCTTTCTTTTGAAATCGTACAATTCAAGAACTATGGTGCTTTAGGCAATTTCAGAAAGAAATGAATGCCATTAAGCAGTTGAATTTGTGTTTGAGCACTTCAGTGAATATTCCTATGAAATAATCATGACTCAAGGTTTTCTTGGTTAATATCAGGAGGAAGACTGTGAGAAAGCCTACTTCAAAATGGACAATGTGCTAATAGATGACAGACGGATACATGTGGATTTTAGCCAGTCTGTTGCAAAGATTAAATGGAAGGGAAAAGGTAGGTATATTTGCAATTCTTTGATCCTCATAGCTTAGTAGGCCATGACTTCTAAACTAAGCATTATATAAAGAGTTAGGAGTTTAAATCATCTAATCTTCAGGCATAGAAATGTTCCTGGTGCTGTAATAAATAGAGCAATACAATTGTTAGCTCTTCCCTTCACTGTTTCATAAGAAAAAGTAGAAGGGTTTCCTACTGTTACATCAACATTGCATTGCCACTGATTACCTTTTTAGTCAATGTATTTTTGCCCCTAAAACATTTTTTTTCATCTCAAGCTTTGGACATTATTTTTTTTAGATCACTTATTAGCAAAAATAATATGGCAATACATTGTTATTTTCTAGTTTCCTCATTCACTGTGTGACAGCCAAATGTATACAAGAAAAGGTCTGTATTCACGCCAGGGATTTCTTCTCTCCACCTCCTGTGGGTCATACATACTGCCTGGCAGGTTTTATGTTACAAAAACCCAATTTCAGATGTTTGAGGATGCTTTGGGAAGAAAGGGATGGTGGAAGAGCTGGATGCAGTGGTTATTTGATTACTGGGGGCATGGGGAAAACACTGGACTTGGAGAGGTGTCTGTGCATTGCATTGGTGACATTCCTGTGTGTCTTCTTCTGAAAATGCAGTCAGCCCTGTTGTTGGCATTCAGTTTTTACAGGTAGGGTTGTAATCATGAACACTGAGATACTGGAACTTGTCCTGCACAGGGTTGAGATGACTCTGTATTCTGTCTATACCAGGTGCTGCGGTGCATCCTGTATTGACATGAAGAACTTTATCTGAGGTCTAAATTGTCCAAAATATTGGAAAGCTAACTATATTGTCATCTTATGCTTATATGGTCCCCAAAAAATTGACCTTCCATCCTCGGTAGTGGTTCTGGCCTGGCCAGTGAGTGTTGCGGTTCTAAGCGTCGCCGTGAGAGGGCAGCACTTGGCCATAGTTTGTTGATCTGTGCACTGGTGCTTCAGCGAGTGGAAACTGAGATTGATCGTGTCCCTCTTGAAATTTAGAAGTGAACACTTTTTTTCATACTTTTCCGTTTGAATTCTTGAGCTGTAGCTGTCTCAGAGGTTTCCCTCAGTGCAGACCAGAGCAAAATTCATTTAATAATGAGAACAGTCTGTGGTCTTTCATGGTAACAGAATTTTAAGTAGTGTGATATAGGACCTGTAATAGAAATGGAACTAACCAGTTGCTGAATCCTACTTTATGATCCTCTTCATGTGTTGTCTCCACTGGACATGAATGAGGAGAAAGATGGATGTTGTTTAATGGAAACTGCAAGCAAGAGGAGGACAAAACATCACAACATCTCTGGCTCTCTTCTCCTCTGTTATGCACATGTCAGTGTTGTTTCTGGAACTGTATCTTGCTGTGGAGATCTCTATGGTTGTAAAGATCAGAATCATTATCAGAACTTAATGATAGTTGTGTGATGTGGGCTGGGTCCAGGGGGCCAGGCAGACTCCCTGCTGCCGCAGATGTTCCGGATAGCGGGGTCCCGGGAGGGACTGCTTTGTTCTGGAGATCTCCAGGAGAGTCCCCAGCCACCAGGCAATCCTAGCAAGNAACCTTTAGTCTTCGGACATCTGGAATGTAGCCAATAGTATTACAGAGAGATAAGAGAGGGTCTTGAGGCGGGAAGCAGAGCCCAGTCCATGACTAGGCATTTCCTGTCTCCAAGGATGCCTAGCAGCAGGCTCTGTGACTGCAACAGTTGTGGGTCTTGGTTGTGTTTGTGGTTAGAGTGGAATGAATTTATTTTTCTGTGGACAGGTGGACGGTATACCAAGGAAGATTTCAAGGACTATGAGAAGGAGCGTGACAAACCTTCAAAATTTGCTCTGAAAGAAAAGGTAAAACCAAAGCAAGAGTATCCTTTTCTGGTCAAAGGTACTTTTTGAATTAAGTAGAGTTTATGAAAGCAGCCTGGAAAAAACTTGTTTTTAAAGCCTGCCAAATGGATGTTTTCCTTCTACCTCATATAACCATTTGGTGTTTGAGATGGAATTTAATATTTTGTGGTTTTCACTTTGATGAATTTAGTCAAATCAAGATATGCTATTTCACTTCCATGTTGTGTGCAGGTAAATAAAATTCCAAGTCCACAGCCCTGGAATGATATATGGCAAAGCAGAGTTTTTTTAGTAGTTTCAGAGGGTCCTTCTGCATCCAGAATTAGACCATACCAGTAATTAAATCATTCTGCAAGATTATACTTTGCTTGTGGTGAGCATGCGAGAAAACACCATAGCTTATTTTTGCCACAGGTAGAAAAGAAAGGAGAATGCAGCCTGGCTGTACTGTTTCACAGGACAGAGTTCAGTCATTTTAGCACAACTGATTGATTTTTTTCAATGTTTGCAACTGTGTTCTGACTGAAATACGTGTTAAGTCTTGGTAAACTCTTGTTGGATAAACAGGGATTGGTTTACTTCTTACTGATACTGGGAAACAGATCTGTCCTTAACCAGTACCATCAGTGCCAAATATGACCTTGTGCTGGATGAGGATGTAGAAGAGTCTCACGCAAGTCAGTCACACTTGGCTAAAAAACAGAAAAAGAAAAAGTACCACCGCTCTGAAGATGAAGATGATGACAAGAGGACCAAAAAATCTAAGGTACTTGACTCTTCATGCATTAACTTTATACCTGTTCGTTGTTTTCCTCATAAAAGAAGCTGGGAAAAAAGTTTGATATTGAATAAGGACATGGCATGCAAAGTCCTGTGTAAAATACAGCAGTTTTAAATCTACAGAAGGTTGATGTTAATATATGATTATGAAAGATGGTTTTGAAATCCTCATGGGCTTTTGAAGCTTGGCATGTCTAGATGTTTTTTTGCCAAAACATCCTGAGGAGGCATTGTAGCCTCTCATAAAGAAGGGGATCTTCAGCACTTTGAACCCGTTGTTCACCTATTTCTAGTCATAAAGTGGTAGTTAATCATATTTCATGACTGTAGGCCACGTCTCATTTTCTTGCCAGTATTGCCAGTATTGGGTATTTCCTATATGGAGCTGGAGACACAATCTCTTTATAGTATCTTTTTGTATTTGTCCTTAATTGTTTAGGAAGTGTTTGTGTAAAATCTGCATGTGGGTTTGTTTGTTTGCATCTGGGATGTGCAAGCCTATGGTGCTGTGAGGCTGGGGCTGTGGAGGACAGTAATTCTGCCATTCCTTAGTTCCACTGCAGCCTGTCAGGACAGCATTCCCACATTTCTGTGAACTGGGGATACTCAAGATACGGTGTTTTGTGGAAACAAAGTCTGCTGTAAGAAAGTGGAGGATTAACCACCACTGAAGTGAGCATTAGGAAGAATTGAGCTAAGCTGAAAAAAAAAACAAAAAACAACAAACCCCAGTATTTTAACAGCGCCAGCTTTATGAGTGAAAACAAAGCTGTATTCTAGCAACTTTGCAAAAAGTGAAAAAGTTTCAGCCGCAGCAAATAAGGCTATTGTCCCATCCTGAGTTTTGAGTACTGCTGAAAGTTCTATGTACACAAAGCATACATTATTCTGTTCTTATACATGACTTCTTGATGCTGGGAAATAATTTTTCTCATGAACATCAGCAATTAAGATCTTTCAGTGTGAGCAATGAGTGCTATTGCTCATTCATGGACACAGTCTTTTTGTCACTGTACAAATTCAGTCAGAGTCCTTTGAGTGGAAGTAAGGGGCTTGTTCAGGTATGTAAAGTCTTGACTGCAGCATGTGCATAACAAAAGGTGTGGACTAATGTTGGTTTGGACTTTCTCCTGTCTGTTTGGCTGATTTAAACTGTTGCTTTAGCTTTCTTGAAACAGGTATTTATGGTGGTAATCTTTGTTCCTGATGGTTCAGGAATTACACCCATGGAACTGGCTGGTCATGCATTATCAGCAGAGAATATTTTAAAATCATTTAGAAGTCTTCACCCCTGCAGGTGGCACAAGTGCTGGCAGCAATAGGTTGTTAACATCTGTTCTAATTGTTGTAAGGGGATTGTGAGTCTTCATAGCACAAAAACATGAATGAAGACAGAGGGATTCCTGGTGCTGTTTTCAGGTTCTGGAATGGAACATATTCTAATGCTTGTCTATCTCCCATGTGTTTATGTGTATCTTTTTGTGATTTAGTCACCTTCTCCTGATGTGGTTTGTTCTCATAATCTGCTGTTGCTGTGTTTTGGTATCTTCTTTCCCACAGCTTTCTTCTCTCTTACTCACCTTTACCCATTTTGCTGTAGTAAGTGTAAGTAGTTTAGCTTTCTTATGCCCAAAATCACAGATGGAGGCTTGCATCTATTTTATGATGGTAAGCATCATAGTTCCCTCTTGGAGCTGTGAAAATTAATTTCTGGGAAGAATTTTTCTCTCTAGATTTGAATATTTTCATTAATATATACTGTACAATATGCACATACTGAGCAGTATGTACTCAGTCTCACACAGACTCAGTGTGCCGGGCATGGCCTCTCTAGTGAAATCTGCAGCCAGCTTAGGTGACAAATCCTGTTTAGCATATACAAAATTTTAATTTTGTTTTACTTTTTACTATTCATACTTTGGGCATAATGCATGAAACTAAGGGGAAGCAGGCATATTCTTGAGGTGGAATGTATTCAGTGTGAATATTGAGTCAAACACAAAGCATAACAGCATGGAAACGTTTTATTGAATGGTAGCTTTTTTAGTATAGGCAAACAAAGCATTCTCCCTTAACCCTATTTTGTAAATCACGGAATGTATTTGAGGTAAGAACTTTAAAATAAAACAACCAGCAGACCTTCCACAACTCATCAGCCATAGACCACAGTAGCCATGCTTCATACAGAAACTTTCACTGTGAGTCCATAGTATGGCAGAGATTTTAATTAAGAGAGATATGGGGCTTATAATGGAAGTTCTGGCAACTGGAACTGCAGTTTGTGCTATCAACTCTAGCTATGACTTGAAGGGGTTTATTTTCTCAATAGTTTCCGTGATGTTGAGTTGTTTTTCTGTTCTCTTGCTGATGTTCCTTCTTTTCTTTAGTATATTTTGACTCATCCTTTTCCGAGTCTGACACCCATTTCCTTCTTCAGCCTCTGTGTTGATGTCTCAAGTATATGTTTTTGAGTCTTGTGCTGTTTGACTTCATTCCAGTGGGTAGAGGAGGTAGGGTGCTGTGGCTTGCTTTTAGTAAGTAACAGGATGTGGGTCTGGGGCGGGAGGGTGGACTGCCAATGTGTTTTTGTGAATAGGATTTGGTAGATTTTTTTGAATACAGGACATGATTCCACCTGAGATCTGTATTAAGATTTTGTTCGCCTCCAGTTTCCTCTGTGTGTTTTCTCTTGGATTTTTTTAAGATAACTGGACCTGTGAAGTAGTATAGGCTGTCCAACAGATTTTTGTGAGATACAGGAACTTCGTGATTTCTGTAGTGCATGGTTTTGGCAGAGGTACTGATTTTTCTGGTTTTAATTTCCTGCTTTTACTGCTTTATTGGACACTGTTCTCTTTATTTCCAGGGTCAAGTTTTATCAAAATTTCCCCCAAGAAGAGGCTCTCTGTTTGTTTGGTCCTTTTAACCTTTGACTAGTGTGTTTAATGTATATAAGAGGTAGCATATGCATTCTGCTTCTATGGCCATGATATTTCTAGGTATTTCACCTGCGACTGCTGTTTAGCATGTTACTACCTTTGGCAAAATCAGCCATGAACTTCCAGAGAAGCATTTTTCCCTCTTTTCTTATTTCCTTTCTCATGTGTGTTCCAACACAGTGCTGGATTAAGAATTGGGGTGATCATCACTTACTCATTGGCTGATGAGAGGCTGTGATCCTGGATTGAGAAATAAAAATGTCAGCAGTAAGAGAGAGCCTGTTCTTAAGTTCAAATCTTTTTCTTCTTCTTCCAAAACAGTGTGTTTTTGACTTCTGGGCATAAAAATTTGGTTTCAAAATACCATTATTTTTAGTAATTTAGTGTGTTTTAAAAATTGACCTTTTTTCATGCCAAAGACTTTAAAATGAAAAATCTTATTTAAGGGGAAATATAACTTATGCTGGCAAGAAATAAAGATGCAATTCAATCTATAAATTCAAATTACACTTTTTTTCTTTACGTTGTGATCATATTAATTACTGTGGCGACTTCGTTGTGTCACTTTCAGACTTGTCCTGTGAACCTGTACCTTAAATGCTTTTGTAAAGGTGACTGTGGTTGTTTAACTCAATCCTTGTATGACTTCTGATCCTTCAGCAAGTTGTCCTTTTCTATGGCATTCATTGTGGGCTATTTGTCTGTAGTTTGAAATATTTACTAACCTGTTCCCACTTGGCCAGTGTTTACTTGGTAGATTGTTCGTCTGAGTGCTCTCCTGCTTTTCTCCTGTTCCTCCCATGTGCTGGGAGGAAACTCCAGCAACAAACCAGTTAGAAGGCAGCCATACACCGAGCCCACCAGTTGGTTTTCTGGCTAATATTTTTTGTCTTGTTCCTGTCTACCCCTCCACCAGCATGTCCATCATCTGATGTTTACTCAGGCCTTGTCACAGAAGGGTTTGAAACCTATTGGGTTTTTCAAACATCTGGAGAATGAGGCTTTTGGGTACAAGAACAATATGGTCGTGCATCATTTTGAGAATGGATGGACAAAGCTCTTACAAGTAGTTGGAAACACCACTGAGGCTTTGGTGGATCCAGATTTTAAAATCCGCACTGAAATAAAGTTTGGCAGTAAAGATGGGGAATACACATTTGGCCACCTGTGAGATTACCATACCCAGCAGTAGCAGAATGTTTTTGTTAGAGATCAAGCCTGTGATTATTCATGTGTCTGTTTATCCAAGGGATTTATGTTACTTATTGTAACCCTAGTAATTTCAGCATTATCAATGCCATTCTAAAGGTGGTGTTTGTTCTGGGAACACCCCAGTCACTGGCTTTCTGCATAAAATCTCTGTTTAACATAGAGTCTTTTTCACTACTCTTTTAAATAAATGAGGTTTGCTTATTTGTACATGGAGTATAGGTTTTAACCATACAGTTGTGAAGGCTGCTGTAATGGTACATCCTTAGAAAAGTAATATCTGAAATGAGGAAAGAAATACTGTGTGATTTAATGCAGACATTTTTCTTAACTCATATTGGTCTGTGCTCAACAGTGTTATTATTAAAATCCCGTAAAATTGTATCTCTCTGTTAGCACATACTAAAACTGTTAGGTTGTTCATTTTGCCGAAGCCTAGAATTTAGGCCATTAAGAATTATTACAGACAGATCTTAAAATATGTTATGCATCTGCATAGCACTGGGATGCCTGTGGAACTTGAACTAAAACTTATGGAAATACTAGCACTGCTTAGATAAAACCAAAATCCAAATCTAGCTTACAGACTTGTTTGCTGCTTATGAAGAGTTTGATAATATCCATCTGAATGGAATCCCTGATATAACCAATTTTTGCTAAAGCTTAGGCAGTACAAGAAGCATGCCTGACAGCCATGCTTTTTTCCATAAACACTGACAAAAAATTACTTGTAAACTTACCTTCTTCAGATGGTTTCAGTGGGGTATTTTTGTGTTACCATTTTCAAACCATAGTGGATGTGAATCTCTTTAAGGTAATACCAGCTGTACCTAAGGAACCAGCCATGCTCGACTTTGCTCTAGTTCTCTTTGTGCCTCTGTTTGTTTTCCCCTCTTGTTTGTAACTGCATTTCTATCCAATTCCTTTGACAGGATCCTGACCAAAAGCATGAAGAACGCTGCAGGGAGAGGACCAAGAGTGAGAAGAAAGACAGGCATCGGAGCCGCAGCCGTTCCCAGGAGAGAGATTACACTTACAGCAGACAAAAAGACAAATACAGAGAAGATGTCCAAGTAAGAGACTGGGATAAAAAAGCAGACAGAAGCAGAAGTCCTAAGAAATCAAAAGACAAAGAGAGGTCCAAGTACAGATGAAAGACAAGGAAAAGACAGGGGAGATAAAATAATAAATATTCTTTTGTGATGATGTTTTTTTCTGTAATGCTTGCTATAGTGTCTGACTGCAATATGCAGGAAGATTTTATAGCTTGATGCCCCTCATTGGAACATGATCTGCTAATTCTAAAATTCAAGATGAATTGCTGCAAATTGCTTTGCCCTGGAGTGCCAGTAGCTATGCCTGGACAGAGTGTTTCAATGGACTGTGAAGAAAGAGAACTTCTTATTAAGATGATTCTATGGGAATACTGATATTTAAGGGACATAATCAGCTGAAACTATCCCATGGCAGAAAATTCTGACTAAGCAGGCCAGGCGGGCTGCTGCCTATAATCTCCAGACCTAAGCTGAGGGTATTTAATAGAGGAATGTGGTGTCCACTAGCATCTGACCTGTCTTTGCTTTGTTAATAGCAAGGATGGAGTCCAGCATATTTGCTGCTTGTGGTAGTTAGAAAACAGAACAGAAAAATCCCATCTTCCTGTAGTGTTGAAAATAACATCAAAAATGTAGCAGAAGCATCGGATTCTTCACTTTGACATAGCTGAGGCCTGTTTGAAGGGGAACGCCTCATGCTTTAGGCTCTTTGTTCATTAGGTGAAGACTTTGAAACCAGCTCATCAGAGATTTCTGCTGGATTGCTTTACTTGCAACAGCTTAAAAATGTGATGTAGACTCTAAATTGTTTTCTTTTGTGGATTTGAGTAAGTTTGAGACCTATTTTGATGTCACACATTACAGTTCCTTTGGTTCTTTATAGTCTTGAGCTTGAGTCCAAGACTTAAAGTGGACTTGACGAAATACAGGAAGTGTACTGGGCTAAGAAGCTGCCTTTTGATGAGTCTCTAACTTTTGTGTCCTTCAAAGCATAGAACTAGAAATCCACAGCTTCCATAACTGTCTCCTGGCAAAACATTTCTAACCACCTGAGACCCTACAGGAGCTGGTTATATCCTTGCAGACCCTGAGCAAGAGTCCTCTGTCCCAGAGGAGAGGTGAACAGGATGCCTGTTCCTGGAAGTCTCTTGAGGAATCTCGGGCTGAGGACTAGTCGCTATTCCTGTCAGGAGAATTTCTGCCTTCAGTCTGGGCATAAGAAGATTCCAAGGAGCTGTGCTAGGTCAGGATATGGTGCCTTTGGAGTAGTGCTGTGGAGGCAGTAGGTTGTCTCATGCTCTTCCTCCTCATGGCCTGCTCTGTTAAAGACACGAGGTTTGTGCTGTCATACTGTTCTCAGTCCTGCTGTCCTTTTCCACACGACATTTTTAACTTGCAAAAAGCACTGGCCAGATTTGATAAGGATGTGGAGACAGTAAAACATTGTGTTCTTGCTTTCTTTAGGAAGTGGCAGTTGTAGAAACAAACAAAAGCTTTCAGCTGGGGAGAATGCTGGATTCTTATTGAACATCACAGGTCCTGTTATTGGAGAGTTGTGACAACGTCACAAAGAGTTTCAGCAGCCATTCCTAGGCTTCAGCTAGCCCTCAACCACCTGTGGGACATACAAAACTTACTGATGTTTAGAAGCAAACAACCTATTTCAGGTGAATGTGCTCACTTTTCTGCAGCAGAAGTGGCTTTTCTTTTCTTTGCAACAGGGAAATGCTTAAGAACAAAAAGTTTAAATAAGTAGTATACGGAAGTATATAGTCCATTTTCATTGTTGACCAAAGAGTCTTCAGAATAAAGGGTTAAAAAATCATTACATCCAAAGTATCAGTGATTTAGAGAGATGGGAAGACTGATTGGGTGATCACAATTCGATTTTACTGAGGTTTCCAAATGCTTATATACTGTTCTAGGGCTAGTAACCTTTTACTACAATGGTTGGGTTAAACATCACACAAACTCATGCATTTTACAAACATCTGTTGTTTGCAGAGGTTTGATTCAATCTTCTTTTCCTGATGCCAGTCTGGATCCACTCAACTTGTGGTCTTCAAAGCTCTGTTTGCTTTTGCCAAGGCATCTTGGTTATCAGACTGGATATGCCAATTAAATCCACAATATTTTCTGTCCTATGTATCCCAACACCAAAGAGTTTCAAGTTTTTTCAAGTTTCTGATTTTCAATATGCCTTGGTGCTGTTAAAAAATACACATTATCTTCAGATTAGTGAAATTACCTGTTTATATTTTTAAGAGGAAGCATTTGAATGTAGATATTCAACAGTAAGGTGATATTAATAGGTGATTAAATGACAGTATAAAAGCTCCCAGTGTGGAGGCAAGTACTTCATTTTAGGGCTGCATTTCTAAGCTAGTCTGCTGACACTGCAGGAATTGCAGTCCACCTGGCACATAGATGGCTAAGCACTCTGGGTTAGATGGGATTTACTCCTCCAGTCATCAGAAATTATGGTTGTGTATATATACGTGGTTCTTCTGGAAATGGCAGGAACAGGTTGTATGGCCAGCTGAAACCACAAACATTTAGTGTTATTCCTGTCCAGCCAGAGGTGCTGGAGTGGACAGGACTTTTTATTATCTGGGAATTGAGGCGTTGACTTGTTTTATCTAATGAGAAGTCACACTTCCCTGTCATTCTGGTTTTGTCAATGCTGTCTCCAGCTTCAGTTCCAGTATTGACCTTTGGTGCTTGTGGTATTTAAAAGACAGAACAAGAAACCCCACATTCCTCTATGATGTTGAAAATAGCACTGAAAATGTAGGAGAAGCATCAACTTCTTCACTTTGACTTAGCTGATGTCTGTTTGATGGGGAATGTCTCAGTGGTTAAAGGCTTAAAAACCAACTCCTCAGAGTTTTTGATTGGATTCCTTTATCTGCAACAGCTTAAAAATATGATGTAGACTCTAAACTGTTTTATTCTGTGGATTTGAATAAGTTTGAGACCTCTTTTGCTGTCATATGTTGTAGTTTCCTTAGTTCTCTGTAGATCTCTTGATCTTGAGTCCAAGACTTGGAGTGGACTTGGCCAAAAGCATGTTATGAGTAGGATGTGGTTGTATAGCACTAAAGGCAAGTGCGAGAAGAGTAGGTTGCAACAGACATCTCTCTCTAATCCCATGGACATCACACAAGTCAGTGGAAGTAGCATTAATGTTGTGTCCAAGTGGTTGGCATTGCAGCATGGGAGTTACCAAACCCAGTCATGGTAACCCTATACTCTGGAGGTAAAGCTCTACCTGCTTCCTTCCACTTGTCAAAAAAACACCCAACCCTAACAACCACACAAACAAACCAAATAAAATTTTCCCCCACCCCCCTCATCTATTGGTTATTTGGATGGACAAGCATTTTAAAATTTTCAAGAAGTTCAGAACAATTTCTGATTCTGTTGCTGCTATTATCTTGGTTCATCTCACCCTCTTGTAGCCTGATATTTTTTTTCAGGTAAAACTTGTATATTATTGGCAACAGGATTACAGGTTTTGCTTGTAAGCTTCCTGGAGCACAGATAATGTCTCTGCTTTTCCATCAATCACCTGTTGCATACAGAGGAAGCACAAGCAGTTCAAAAAATGTTAAATTACAGTCCGATTTCTGTTAACACTTGCTACAGGGCAGTATTTTTTGTGTAAAATGCTTGGTCTGGCCACTGAATGAATGTGCTTTTTCTCAGTAAGCAAGCCAGTATCACCTTGGTTAAATGTGGTAGCTGTGTTAAAAGGTCCCAGCAAACTGTATGTAGGTTTAGGTCTTATGAGTTTACAATAAATCATTGAAGCTGAAAGACAGTTCCAAGAGCCCTCTGAAATCTTAACCTGAATGACAGTAATATTTTGAACTTGAAACTTGTTTGGGACTTTCTGATTGTAAAAGGTACTTTTTTATTTTAAGCTCAGTGGAAAACAACTTGAGTCATAGCAGTATCTTGTTATATAAAAGGAGGAAAAATAGATATTTTAAAAACCAAATAGGGATCCTGCTACGTCAGATGTTATGGATGGAGTTGCAATTTTCCAAGAAGTTACCAATGTCTGCATTATTGAAATAGATTTTCCTGTTTTTTGTTCTCTCTGTTCTATGGTCAGATGGAGTTGCTACAGCGGCATAGTTTTGGGGAAGTAGGAAAGGTGGTCAGTTTGGCAAGCATGTAGAAATACCTCTTTTAAAGATACTAGCTTTCTGCCAGTCCAAATACAGGATTGCTTGTCAGTAACTGAGCCAGTACTCTAGTAGGACCTGCTGAGTTGCTGAGTTAGTGATGTAGGAGGTTGGGGTGAACACCCGTCTCCAAGTCAAAATTTTCAGTGTCTCCAACAGTGAAAGAATTTCACTGGCAGAAAACATCCATTTTTGCCTAGAAGTAAAAGATTGCAATTAAAATCAGGGGTGTAGCTTATACTGTTGAGAGAGCTTAGCTTGAGGGTCTGACCTGAGCCTTCCTGAAGGGAGTAGGGAACTACTCCCACTTGAGGCAGGATGGAGAATGTATTAGTTCCACAATTATTAAAAATACTCCTGGCAGTAGACCTACATTTGATTTAGCACTTGCTTTATTCTGACTGTGTTCTGTTGGTTAGGGGCTAAAGAATTTTCACTGTATCACTATGGCCACATGTGCTTGTTTGGTACACAGCAGGTAAACTTTTCAGATGAGGAAAAGTGATAATGCTTTACTCTTGTGCTGATGAAATACTGACTGTTTCCTTTAGCAAAGCAAATATCTCACTGAGGTGTGTAGACCAAAACACCTGAGAACACCACAGAAGCAGTTTCAAGAGAATGTTTTTTCCATGCAGAAATGTAACACTCAGGAAAGTGGTTTTGCACAGGGAGCCTTCTTCAAAGTCATGCTTGGTCGTCTCCATAGCCTCTGGGAGCTGCTGCAGCAAGGCTGCCCCACTTTGAGGCTGGCAGTGATTCTTTCTGCTGAAGGTCTAGTTGTTTTACAAACCAGTAAATCCTCACTCCTCAGCACTGAAAAATCCATTAGTGGGGAGATCTTCCGCCCCTGAAAACTACTGCAGCTCTTTCCCTCTTGAACATAACAATGGTCTTGAGCAGCAGTAAGTCTGTGCTGGGAAAACTCAGCATGCTTGTCAGCACAAGAGAGAACAGTAGAGAAAGGAAATGTCTATGAAGCCTTCTTTGGTGCTCAAATGTGTGTCTGTGCTGGTAAGCAAAAGGGTGTGAAAAGTTAAGTATGCTTCTTTATTTCTCATGGTTTTCTCTCTGGCAGCTGGTGATCACCTAGGTAAACAGGTTTCAGGAATTGGCTAAAGGTCTTCCTGGCTGCCTAGGATTTGAATGACGTTGAAGTCTTTTTTGCTCAAGGCTTTTTACAGTAGATGGGCATAGTCATTTCTATAGAATTGAAATTTCTTTAATCTAATTGAGTTCTCTTTTCTTTTTGTAAGCTCTGGTTTGTTCCTATTTAGGTAGTAAAATCCTGTCTTAGGTTGAAAGACAGGTATCTGCTAGGAAAAGGCAGGAGCCTCCCTTGGAAACCCCCTCCCTCCGAATTGCTATAATTTTGCAATTAAGCGGCTCTCAGGCAAAGATACGGGGGTAGGAATAACAGCCCTTTACTAGTGTGTATAACAAGATACACAAAACAACAATAACTTCGGTATTAACAACAAAGAAACAGAATCAGGGACCCCATGGCAGAGAGGAGAAGAGGATGGGGAGGAGGCTTGCTTCACAAACCCCCTGGGTTGTCGATCCTGGATACTGCGGCAGGTCTCTGAGGAGAAAAAATTCCAAGCTGGAACACAGAAGTTCTGGGGGAGTGGATGGACGAGGTGGGCCAGCAGCTTTGTTGCAGTCTCAGCAGGACATCC
>VXBU01014677.1:0-29869 GCA_013400315.1 Bombycilla garrulus
AACAAAAGGAGGGACACCTAACCCCCAACAGAGAATAATTTACTCAGCATAAGGATCACTGCTAATAGTAGAATAACGTATTTACTTTGACAATAAGCAGTGGCTGAAATGTTTGCATTAGTAATTAGATTAAATATATGATTTCTTTGCAGAGAGAACTGGGCATTGCAATCATTTCCAAATAATGTATTTCAAGAACTAGAGAAAAGGTGAACACAATGTTTTTCCTAATCTAGGGAGCTGTATAGTGAGAAGAATAACAATTAAATAGGAAATGTAGATATGTAGTCAAAAGAGAAAAAAATTGTTCATACTTACTCCATGTTTTCATGTCTTCTAAATAATAATTTATCCCAAACTCCAGGAGAAAATGTATTTTCAGTAAATTCTTATTAATATCTCAGAATGCATAAGCTTAAATTAAAGCAAGTTTCTATCATTATGGATACACTGAAATTTTTTGAGATTTTTTTGAGAACTGAGTACTCCAAAGTTACTTATTTGAGAAGCACATGTAAAAATTCCATCTTATTTCCTATGATTGGAAATAAAGTTTTCCTTCAACAAAACATATTTTAGTCACTAGAGAAAGCTTTGTTTTCCTTTAGGTATGCATTAGAAATGAAATTATTATGATGCTTATTTGCTGTTTTTGATGAAATCTAGATTGCTAATTAAATCACAACATAGCAAAATTGTCTTTCATATTCCTAAATCTTGTGTCTTTGGCTGCTTGAATTTCAAAGAGCACAGCAGAGATAAATAGTTAATTTATTTTTACAACTGATTGCTATAATTGTTACTTAAATAAGCTGCAAAATAGCATCAGTTTTGGGGTTATTGGGGAGTGCGCTAAAAGGCTATGAAATACTGAGAAGTTATATGAATTTATGCAGTTGGTTCTCCTTTACACATACTTTTAAATCCATTTTGAAGCAAGACATATAGATATTATACATGGGGAAATCCTCTAAGTAAATCTCAAAAACTAACTCTATAGTCTTACCATATTCTGCTGTTTTTTCATTAATTTCCTTCTCCTTTCATTGTTTTGCCATTGATTAGACTTGTTACTGTTACACCTGAATCTAGGGGGACTATGACAGCATCTGAATTTTAGGATAAAAGGGTGATGGACAGGTTTAAAATTCTGCAGAAATAAAAAGAGGACATTTCTAATTTCTATTTCTCAACTAAAAATTAAAAACATATATCTTGATCAAAAATTTAGACATTATTATTAAATACAGGGAGATTTAGTCATAGAACATGACTAAAAATTAAATGTATGAAACAATTATGAAAAGCCCTGATGCTAAGAGGCTATAAAAGTGGGGAAATTATTTCCTAAAATCTTCTTTCTACTAGTTTCTCCTTTAATTAATTTTTTTCAGTCAAAATGCATGATGATACATGCTTAATTCTGCCTGTTTTCCAGAATATAAGCATGTTTCTAAAGAAGCAAAGCTAGCTACAGTCAACAGATTTCTATGATGCTTCAGACTTTTTTAACTTGAGGCACATATTTATGACCTTTGCTAAATTTAGATGCTGGGTTGTATAAGATTATACTCTTTAAATTTGATAAGCAAGATAGGATAGGTTTTATCATTCACATATAATTACAGTTTACAGTAAAATAGGCAAATTCTTTGATCAATAAATCTCTTTATCATTATACAGCCTCCTATGAACACACATTCTCATTAGGAAAGTAATGAATTCAAGTCTTTTATGAGAACTTCATTCATACAAAGTATATATTTCAAGAACTAGTATCTCCAATTATCATTCTGATGCAGTCCAGCAGTGTTAGAAATTACTGCCAATGATAAGATTTCCTTTGAACTTCCAGAAGAGCAGAGCTGGAGCAGGGTATACTTCTGAACTTTGGACTAGTTTAGGGACCCTCTTTGCATACTATACAGTGCAAGTCTTTGACTCTAGCATGGATAATGGCAGGAAGCTTGAAAATCAATTACCTTTAAATATAGAAGAAAGAAATCCGTTTTATTTCTTATCTAAAGCACCTGGAACACATGGTGTTTAACTGTAATTTAAAAGATTTGCAAATCTTGTTAAAGATGCCAAAATGAAAATATAATGCCTATTCCCACTTTTGTAGAGTCTCTGTTAACTCCCTGCCTTGCTCAGCTTGTGTTGCCAGCACACTGCAGGTTTTTATGTCTGCTGGGGTTGGCTCTTGGGCTGCATGCGAGTTGAATAGGTCAAGTTGTCTGGTATATGAACTGTGCTTACACACATGGTGCCACAGTAAGATGTAAAAATATCAAAAAATCTCTTTTAAACACATGCTTAGACTTTGCCAGCAGAAAGCCAGAAGAAACCAGGGCAAAGTGGAAGCCGGTTGCCCTGTGGATACAGCAGTGCCTTTGTCTGCCACCGCCTTCCAGGGAAGGGTGTACTTACAGCACTGAATCCATAGCATTGTGTTTGAGGCTATAACCTTTTGTCAGCCTGTTTTGGGGCATTTTGGTGAGGAAATGGGGCAGAACATATAGTGAATACCAATTTTTTATGGCTTTAGGCTCTGGAAGAAGCGGTGGCTTTTATACCACAGAGAGAAATACAGTAAACAGTGGACCAAAAATTTGTGCAGATTGAAATTGGTCAGTGAAAACCGAGTTCTTTCTTTTGTCCCAGTGAAGGAGGTCCATATCAGATCCACAAGTTCTTCCAAGTCTTGCTCAGTCAAGGCTAAGACCACTTGCTTTTTTTGACTGCCTCTTTAGCAGTGTGTATCCATAAGACAAAGGAAAAGTTATTGGCACTGAAAACACTGTAAAGCAGCATGGGAAACCAGAGGCAGCAGACCCAAAAACTAAAGTGGAGATTTCGCATGTCCAGGTACCATTGCCATTTCCTAGTGACTGTGGCTGGCCCTCTTCTTCAAAATGAGAAAAAAAAAAAACATGAGAAATGTCCTGTCAGGTTGGGAAAACCTTGCTCGCTGCCCATGTTAAAAAGATGCTTCAGGAAGAATTGTGTAAAACACAGAATTTATACAGTATAATCTTCCATTTGTCAAGTATAATCTCAGGGAAATTCATCTTTATTAAAATAAGTATCCTTACACCTGCTATGGAATGGGGTGATAGAATTTCCTTTTAAAAGTCTTGGTTTGTGCTTTGTTAAGTTTTTAAATTATGTAAAGAGATTTCTCTGCAAATCAAAGTTTAACTAATTTTATATTCTACAAATATTTGCATCCTATTGCTTGGATATATCTGGGCTATTAGAGAAAATTTTATTGTTGATAGTAAAGACTGAAACAGAAAGATGCACATTTTTATGTGCTTAATTCAAACATGTCACTTGTTCAATAATTTAGAATAAGGGTCTATGAGGGAAAAGTAAATATTATTTATTCTTCTTTGAGAGTCTTTTACAGACATCACCCTTATGGTGGCTGAGCTCCAGAAATCAATGTTTATTTCCAGCGTATTTAAGCTTCTTATATAACTAGAAGATTAAGTTTAAAGAGCTAAGAAAAATATCTGATTTTAAGACTGTGACAAGTGTTTAATGTGATACAAATATATTTGCAGAGTAAATGTTATGCCCTGGTGAATACATTGCATGAAAACCATTGTGAGAGGTGAAAAACACACACTTTTGAGAAAAACACACCCTTTTCTCTAGTTCTGCTATAGAAAATATCCAAAAGCTTCAGCCATTTATGCAGAGGTTCATTGAAATCTCAGATTTAATACTTAACACTGGAACCACAATGATATTTTTTCCACTCTTTGTTGTTATACAGCTGGAAGGAGACAGAAAAAATGAAGGATAATCTGACTGCTTATAAGCTTGATCACTTGGATCCGCCATTTTCAAATTGTACTTTGTCTTTAACTGTGTCCATACTTATCACTAAAGGATGAGTAAATTCAATGAAATTTGTGTATTTTACATTGGCTGAAAACTGAGACTCCAAATTAACATTTTTTATAGCTCTTGGGGCACACTATTCTTTAAGAGCTGAAGTTGGTGATGTAATTTTTTGTGTTGAAGTTGTATTGTCTGAATCACACCTGACTTTCAGATAGTAGTAGTGCTTGATTGTTAAGCTCTCGTTATTTATTTTTTTCCCCTGTCACTGATATCCTTTTACACAGTTCTGTTCAGAATCAATCTTTTTCTTTTATTTCTCACTAGGTTAGGATGTAGTGTATGTTTTACATCCAGGCTTGGACATACAGGACATGCCTGTCACTCAAATCTGACTTTGCCTTTTTCAGTACAATTCTTTTGTTCTTATGTTTCCTGACTATATCAAAGCCACATCACATTTTATAAATGTGTTGAAGTGTTGTTCTGGCTCTTGATTCTCATTTTCTTTTCCCTAAAGCTCACGATAACTTTCACTCATTACTGCCTAATCTCTGGGCTTTACCATTCTTTTCCCTCTATTAAAAAAAATAGGAAAACCAGAAATAAAGAAAGCAATGAAATATGTATTTTGCATGTTCTTTATAAAGAATAATTATGTATTTATTAATAAATTGAATTTGATCTAAATTATAATTAAGCAAGCTTCTTGGATAATTTTTCCCTAACTTTGTGATACTTTTAGATGTGTTCTGTTACTGCACTCTTCTTTGTGACCTGATTTTATAAATTTTAATTATGTATCTAACCCTCACAGAAAGCTAGTTTTTAATGCACTATTTTGGTGAATAACCCATCTTATCTCAAAACAAAGTTTTTTGTCCTGTGTGTATGGTGGCTGTAAAGTTAGGGTTTTCATTTGAATTGTTTTGAAATTTGAAAATCTTCTGTTCATAGTTTAAGTTGACATGTATTATTAAATATATATATTTCTATGTAGTTTACATTCTATAAACAACAGTAAAGATGGGTCATTCAAAAAATACAGTAGTTTGAGAGCAGTTTGGAGCATTTGGCCATTTTCTTTCCATCTCCAAATTTTAGATTAAGTGAGTAAAGTTTCTGCATTTAAAAAAACACAACCTTGCTTTGTTTTATCAGGTGTTTCCTGACTTTTTTAAAGGAGGGAAAGTGGAAAAAAAAAAACAAAAGTGCTTTGTATGCAGGAAGACTTATCAACTATTTTTTTTATTTTTCCCTGATAATTTGAAAAAAATCAGTTGCCATATTAATTTAATAATTAAGAATTCACAGAATTCACAGAAAATGATGGGGTTGGAAGAGACCTTCAAGATCATCCAGTCCAACCCATGCCCTAACACCTCAACTAGACCATGGCACCAAGTGCAATATCCAGTCTTTTTTTTAAACACATCCAGGGACAGTGATCCACAACCACCCTGGGCAGACCATTCCAGAACTTTATCACTCTTTCAATGAAAAACATTTTCCCTAATACACTGATTTTATTTTTAGACACGGACTTTAAATTAAGATAGTATTTTTAAGAGACAGTTTTTTCTTTAATTATTTTAATTTAGATCTTATAAGGGCTACGATCTTATAAGGGCTATGACCCTTCTAATAGCGGTTAAAGAAAAAATAGGAATGTTAATAAAAGACAGGACCCTCTTTAATCAAAGCTCTACTTTAGATGTGCATAAATACAAAAAAGGGTTTAACAGTAGGCCAGAAATCTCACCATGAAACATTATTGCCTATAGTTTTAGGACAGGGAAATTAAGTTAAATATTATAAGGTCCTCTTGATCATTCTAAATTTAATTTTCACAGGCTTCTCATTAGTCTAAGATGTATTCTAAAAGATGCTGTTTTCTAATATCTTAATATCTCCAAAAGAATATATTTTGGTAGATGGGATACTTTATCAATTTAAAATCAAATTCTGTTTAATGAAAATCATTGATGAGCTGTACCAGGTGCTGACATGGAGATGACTTTACAATTAATAAATGCTTGCATAGGCATTTCACCTTTGAAAGTAAGTCCTCCATTTTTATTGAGACAGCATGAGATTTCTCTGTCCCTCTTAAAATCTCTGGGCTTTTACAAGACATGTGCTCTGTGAGCTAAACATTTCTCTGTGGATTTTCTGTTGATCCCTATGAGTTTGTTAGGTTTATAATGATTTTTCCCAATCTCCTCCTCCAGTGGCAACCTTTTAGTTCTTTCAAAAGGTTGTTCTTTCACGAAATTGTACAAAATTAGGGAAGGAATTATGTTTACAGTGACAAATTCTACCTGAAAACAATAGTAATAATAATGATAATAACATCAGTGATGATGATGATGATAATAAATATTCAAATTTCATTTTCATTGTGGACAAGAGATACATCAAGGTTATATAACCAAGAGACATCTTTCAGGTTTTGTACTCTCCTTTGCATTAATATTAATTTATTTGATACCACAATTAAGAATAACATTACTATCATGGGAGTAAAGGATATTATGGTACAAGGATAACTAAAAATTTAATCACGGAAGCAAGACAAAACAAAGGCAAATGAGAAGAAAACTTGATACATGATTGCAAATGATAAAATTGTTTTACTTAGAAACTAGAATACTTAGAAATCAGCATCTGAAGATCGACCTAGGGAACTAAACTACCTAGAAATAATTATTTAATTATTATAATTTCATGGGACATAACAAGACTGGTGGGACTTAAGCAATCACACACAATGGAGATGGTGCCTGCTCTTTTTTCAAAGTACTTTTAGCTTGGTGCATGTACTGAAAAATACAAAGCTTGAGATATTGCAGGCTTTTGGAACTAAATATATGTTATATTATATGATTTTAAAATTCCTATTAGGAACAAAGGGATGACTGGTGAGGGATCTAGAGAATAGGTCCCATGAGGAGAAGCTGAGGGATCTGGGAGTGTTTATCCCTTAGAAAAGGAGGCTCAGGGGAGATGTTATCATTCTCTCCAAATCCCTCAAAAAAGTTTGTAGCCTGATGGGGATCAGTCGCTTCTCCAAGGTAACAAGTGACAGGACAAGAGGAAACGAGCTCAAGCTGCCCTGAGAGAGGTTCAGATTGTACAACAGGAAGAATTTATTCACTGAAATGATGTTTAACCATTGGAACAGGCTGCCCAGGGAAGTGGTGAAGTTGTCATCCCTGCAAATCTTCAAGAAATGACTGGATGGGGCACTTCTTGCTACGGTCTAGTTGACATGGTATTGTTCAGTCAAAGGTTGGATTCTGTGACCTTGAACATTTCTTCCAGCCTTAATTATTCTGATTCTACTCCTCTGTGACTCTATCATTCATAATTCTATGATTCTGTGAATAGAAAGAACTTCCCTACAACTATTTGGACCTATGTGAAAGGTGCTGTGAGAAGTATGCAAAGAGCAACATACAGTAGAGATGATGAGGCCGTGATAATGTCACTGCACAGGGGTAGTTATCAGACAGCTGGGGCTCCCAAAGGCCCTTCCTTCAGCCCTCAGCCCTCTGAACAAGCACTACTGAGTGAAAATTAGAGCTTTCAGCTTCTAGTTGTGAAGAGAAGGACTTGATAGCAGAAATGGTAGTAATTCAGCTGTTGGTCAACAGCTTTGAGAGCATTGAACTAAAGGGATGTAATATTTTCATTAGTATCTGGCCTGACGTGGTGTTTGGCATAAATTAATTCAAATCTTTATTTGTATATGTTTGCTTTTGGTGCTTTAATATCATTCAAGCATTTTCCTTTGCTTCTCCCATTCCTCTTTGCAGAAAAAGGAACAGAGATGTTGAAGAACCAGCTTAATTCCCTGACCATCTCTTGAGGGTTCTTCTGCCAGTAAAAACCAGTATACCCAGAGGAACCTTCGGTTTGGCTTATGTGTTTGAAAGTCTCTTTTGGAGGAATAGTGAGGAGATAATGTAATTAAATCTGCTGTCGCTAACAACACATAGATGCAAATAATGATAATTTGATTTTTTGCAGTCAGAGTTTGTTTTTAAAACTCCCACTACTGATGTATGATGTTGAGTGACATTTTTCAGAAACCTAGTTGGCATAACTGTTTTCATTGAATTCTTTAGATTTCTGTGGGAATTGATACAGGCTCTGGTTTTGTATCTGTAAATTAAGCGCTTCATATCAGTGAAGGGCCACCTGAAAATCCTTTCTGACATTTTTATAGCCATCTTCTAAGGAGAGCAGCAGTTTGAGATTATGCTGTCACAGTGTTATTGTACAGAACAAAGTAATTTCCTGATTAAAATGAGTGTGATTGTACTGCTGTGCATTATGCTCCATTGTACTAGCTTGTGGTTTTAAATGCAAGTATTTCAAAGAAATGACTGATTTTAGGCAAATTTCACTCTTCTAGGTCATTACATAAACTTACATTGCTCTGAAAAGATTATTTTTATGTATGTCCACTTATCATGACAAGTTTCTGAAGTTGCTCAATATTCCTAATTTATTTACACACTTAATTCTCATATTATGTCTTTGATTTCATAGACAGGTATGTCAGTTCATTAGAACAGTAAATAATTTGGTAAACAAAAGAAATTAAAAATCTTTTTAAGACATTTGCGTAGAGAATAGGAAGGACAACTAGTGACCTTCTTTGAAGACAGCAACATTTCAATTTAAGTAGGTCAATCTGTTTAGATAGATTTTAAAAAGTGAATGCTACTAAGTAAAAACACTTTTCTGATTCAGATTTATGGTATAAGGAGACGGAAAGAATACAGAGTCCTCATTTGAGGGTGAAAATGAAAATGACAATGAAAGAAAGCTTGCTACAAGCAGAAATTTTAATAAAAATACTGAATTTTAATTCATTGATAATTGCTATTCAAAACACTAGATAATGTCACTCAGCCTATTAGAATGCATTCCTTTTTGTAGAAGAACTAGGCAGTGTCTTTATATTTTTGTTATAAAAGTTTTGAATTTCCTTTCATGTTACTGTTAATTCCACATGAAAAAGAATTTAGAAATTCTCTTTCCTCCTTTCTTGCTTGTAGATCTAGTATGTTTTAACATAATCATTGAATTAATTTATTCCAATATGAGTCTGAAACTGTTTTGCAATTTGCCTTTCTCTTTTAATCCGTACTTTTTAACTTAAAAGCAATATATATTTAGGTTTCTATTTTAGATCTTAAAAAATTTCTCAAGTATGCTTCTAAAACTGATTTAATAAAAATCTGGATCTGCAAGTGACTCTGAAAGGTTGGATAATTGAATGAACACAAACATGAGATTTGTAGTACATTGGCAGTGACTAGAATGCCTTAAAATTTTTGATATGGTTTTCATTATTTATTTAATTAATACAAAGATTATTAATTTTTTTTCTCAATTTTTCTTGTACCTTTCTCCCTATTCCCAAGCAGCGATTATTTCATAACTTCTAATTTTGTTTGGATTTTTTGTTTATTAATTTTTTTGGGAAAAAAAGTTATGGCAATTAGAAAAGATCTCTTAGGACAGAAAGAAAAGCCCTCCAAATACAGAACTGTAACATAGAATATAGTCCCCTGTGTTTTACCCATATAATTTTAATTGTTTTGAGGAAGATCTAGCACACTGTAGAATACTCTCAAGAGAAAAACGTGGAAATACTCTTTCTCACTTAAAGTAAGTCATTCTTCAAATTCAGACTACATTGTCCTTTTCTCCATTTGATCTCATTATTTCTAGCTATATCCCATTTGTATTTTTAAATAATTACTCTTGCCCCCTTGGTGTTTATCTTCTCATTGCTTTTGACAGATATATCTTCTCCCTCTCCCCCCATTTAATTGTTGGTTAGTCAAGCTGTACATATTTAATCTTTCCAAGCTTTTCTTATGCATCATCCCTTCCAACCCATTAAGCCCCTCTTTGGTCTGAATTTCTTTCAGTGTGTCAAAGAACAAAACTTGGAGCTGATTGCACATGTCAAGTGTTCTCCAGTTCAAATTTGAAAAGATAGTCTGATCTTTGTTGACTTGGAAAGAAATGACAGCTCGGTCCCGTGTTTATGCTAAGGTCCAATTTTTCCACTCTGTGACAACACAAGAATATCTTCATAGGGATTCTGATTTCCTTGTTGCTGCTGTAAGATAACCTAAGAGCACCAAGGTGCTGGTTGATGTTTAATCAGCTTTGAAAATCATCTAGACTTAAAAACTCAAATATTCATGTGTCATTTTTGTTGTGCTATAGATACCTCTGCATATGGAGGGGTTAGTATCATTAAAGGGCCAGCAGGAATGGAAATATTTTCATACTGTTGCTTGAGAACTTGCCACATTTTAAAGGACATGGTGAGACTAAATGCACATAAGGTTATGAGGATAAAGTATAATGACTTGGCCTGGAAATCAGTGTTAATCTCCAGTCATGAGCTGCAAAAGGGATTCTAACACACAGATTACACTTGTGACGGGAGAGATTGCTGAAAATATCAAAATTATCAGACTGACAATATTTGCCAACACCACAATGTCTGAGAATTTTTTTCTGGTGCTGTTTTTACAATTAAATGACCTTCACATAAAAAGTACGAATTAATTTGGTAGGGTATATCTGAATTGCTATCTGTTGATAGGGTTTATCTGAAACCACAGCTTTATTGGCAGGTCATATTTCAGTTCAGAAGCAGATGAGCAGCTCTTGCAATATCTCTGATGCCACTGGTTTGTTATGCAATCTAAATAAATTATTGAGAATGGCTTTGTAAATTTGTACTCAGGGATCTGTATTGGCCAGCCCTTAAAAAAATGACATGTGAAAAACCCAAGCTTCGAGGAAGATGAGAGATGAATTTTCTCACTAAATCAAACAAATCAAACAAAAAAAAATCTCCACAAGGTAAATGCATTTGTAACTAACCATAGAGATTATGCATGATATCCATTTTCCTATGCTTGTAGGCATATTTCAATTTCTAAAGAGAACTCTTCATGTTTACTGGAGTGGCTTGATTTCAAAGAGGGAAAAAGATCCAAAACCCTAAAACTATACTTATAGGTAGAAACGTAATGAGCTTAAATCTGTATATATATTGATATAATTTAAAATTATTATAAACAAAAATATTTATGTCAACATATTTTCTGTTGCTACATGAACATCTTGATGAAAGCTGTAGCCAAATGTCTGTTTGCAGACTCTAATATCCTGCCATCATTACTGTTTAATGTTTAAAAAAAGTCATTAAAACTACTGTATTCACACTTAAACCAGGTCTAAACATTCGATTTTAGTCCAAAATATTTAAGTAGCCTCTAAATTCATAAATCAAAATGACAAGGAAAAAACTGAGGAATACTCTCTTTGATGAGTTAATAAAATCTCTTAAAATAAGGTGCTTTGAAAAGGAGAACATAAATTATATGTTCTGAATGTTCCTTATCAAATATACTCACTTGCCTGTGGATCTTAGTTTTTGAGATGGCTTAATTCTGAATGTTTTCTTAATTTCTTTTTAAAATGTCTCTAGAACTCTGGTTTAATTTCTACTTGACTCTCTTTGCTCCCTAACTTCTTAAGCTTTCTACTTCTGACAGATTACAAGGGTATCATTAAGTAATTCAAGTTCATGTCTTATTAGTAGACAATCCTGTTGACCTTCATTCTCCCTGTCCTAACTTGCATCCCATTTTAATGCTGGCAGTTTCATTTTTACTTTATCTAGGCTTTTAGCTCTGCACTTATAAAACACGCACAGAAAATCATGAGCGCTTTGGTGCCCTGATCTCACCTTGGAACTGTGGCTTTCCAAGGCAAGCTAAAGGGTAATGATTGTCAATGGCTTTATTCTCCTATTATTTACATTTGCATGCTACTATTCTAGTGGAAATTACTCCTTTTTTTTCTGAAAAGTCTGTAAAGTGCAAAGGCATAGGGTGTTTATGCTCCCATTGTCATTAACTCTGATGAGTCAAGACATGAGAACTATTTTTAAGTCTCATCATTCTTCAGTCTTATCACCTGGTCCATTCCCTGGCTTTGATATTGGAGTTCCTGTGTGGAACTAATAGGTCACACATACATTAACCTGTGACGTTAATACTTGATGGCAGTGGTTAGCTGAAGCTCCTCTGATGGAGTTTCTCCTTGTGTACATAACTTACTTTGACCTGGCTTTAATATGCATGATTTGATTGACCCCTGGCCAGTAATGTGTAAAGCCCTGAAAAAATAAGGTCTGGTAATGATACTAATCACCCTCTAAATCTCTGTAAAACAAGCTGGTATGAAAAGGACATAGGGAATTTAATGCCAGAGTTTTTCTTTTCTAGGCAGAAAGATATTAAGCAAGCTCTTTCAAAGTTCTACTGTTGCATATTGTACTGCCCTTTCGTTTCAAGTCGAAGCAGGAAGCAAAGACATCATCTATCATGGGGGTGAAAAGCTGCCAAGTATCACAAAACCTCATCTTCCATCTTCAGCAAGGAAAACTGAAACTGATATTGCTGATATGAAGGCAGGTATAAAATCATATGAGTTCAAGATGTGGATCCAGATATAGGCATTCACCTTAAAATATGAAAAAGGAGGAAAATAGAAATCTTCAACTGGGTAACTGTTAGTAGATCCACATTTATGAAAAGCATCATCAAAGCTGTAAAGCACAGGGAAGACAATAATTCCGTGCATTGTACTGAAATCTCCCTTTACAATGTCAAATTCACTTGCGTTAGAATAGTTTTAATGGAGATACTTATTTTACTTCTTTTGAAACCTTTATTCAGCTAGCCAATACAAACAAAATGAAGCATTTGCATTTTGAGTTAAAGAAAATTGCCTGTAGTATGTCTTAAAAGTTGTAAATAGTCATGAGCCATTACCAAATGTTAGTCAGTACCCACATACAAATTTTCCCCTTTTATTATGTACAACACATCTATTCAAAATGCTTACACGAATTACAGTATTTTACAATAATTTTATTTTTTTTTTCCAAATACTATCTCTAGAATACTTTTTGATAACATGTAAGCTTTACATACCTGGACATTTGTGAAACTTGGCTGACAAAATTGTATTCCTCTGAAGTAAAGTTTTCCATCCAGTGTTTCCCAACTGTTCTACTTATCTGGAAATAGACATCCTGAAATATAGAGCAGCTTAGTGGGTGGAGGATTTTTACATGCTGTATGTGCCATCGTGAGTTGCGAACAACCACTTGAGGACTGAGGCCCAGAAAGAGCAAAAGCTTGGTGCCAAACAAGTCTGCATTGTTTCCTTGGTGGCAGAAAAGATAAAGCAATTTTGTTCTTTCCTGTGTTTTATATTTGAATAGTTACTTCTATACAACATGGAAATTGGTTCTTTCTCATAATACTAAAACTGTGTAACAAGAACTGGGTTATGATCTGGAACAGGCTTTACAAAAGGTGAAGAAAAGAGTGTTACAGTGAGGACTGATTGGAGGTGTTTTTAATATCTCCCTCTCCTTCAAATGGGAGCTTTTTACCACTACATCTAATAATTTCTGGAATAATGAAATCATGATAAGGCTGACAAATCCATCATAAGTAAATTTCTCTGAAGTCTGAATTTTTTGTAAAAAATTGACTAGCCTTTTGGACAATTGATGTGACAGAACAGTTTTGGAATGATGTGAAATAGGCTTTAATTTCCTTGTTTACTAGACATAGTAATGAATAAATGTGGGGTTTATTCAATTTCTAAAAATATATTCCTTAAAATAACCCAAAAAAGCAACAGGTAATATAGATAGCATCAAGTAATACAAATTAAGATTTCCTAGATCTTTACTCTAGAGAAATCTGTAATTTTATAGCATTCAAAGACCTCTTACAATCATCTGAACAACAATGCTTTTATCAAACATAAACAATATTAAATGAACCGTGTATTTTTTCCTGAATTGTGAAATATGGTGGGGATTTAACTCATAATAATTTAAAAATAAATAGCATTTTTTCTTCAGTGAAGTGATTTAAATTTACCAGCACATGAAAAAATTATTTTCTCTAAAATAGAATTATTTTCTCTCTAAGATACTCCCTGAGAAATTGCATTTGACTTTGTCTGCAAAAGGATAGGTTGATATCAGGTATAAAACCTAATTTTTGTCATGGCAATGAATATCTGCAGGTATAGGTATTGAGGACGTTATTCCAGCCTCTCTAGGTGGGGGTGCATTTGGACAGAGGTTCTGAATAAAACACTGCAGAAAGGCAATTAGGATCTTCCAGCTTTTTCAGATTATGTGCATCTGCAGCAGGCACGCTCCAAAGATGTGTCTCTGGACATACAGGAAGAAAGACAGGTTTAATTAGTAACAGAACTGATGAAGTCCTTTGAAAATTTTTGGTGATTAGCTTGTATGGATAAAGTTGTCAGTCTTCTCTTGCCTATGGGACACTGGTCTGCAACTAGATCCCTGTGAAGCTTTGCAGAAAGTAAAAAGGCAGTAAAGTGAGAACACTTCTTTTTGTCAATCCACTGTTAATAGAAATAGAAACCCTAGTCAAAGTAAGATTATGAAGAAAGTTATTAAAAATAAATTAAAAAAAAGGCAAGGAAAATGTGGTTCTCTGTTATTCCTAGGAATGAGAACATGATAACTTACGTCCCAAAGAAGACATAAGCATCAGAGTAGGGAGATTATTTTATATTTGCTTGATGATAAAGAACTGACCAAAGAAGATATGGAGTAAGCAGTATCATCAGATCTCAATGCTTATTTGCACAGAGAAATGTGATGTTTACTGTAGTTACACTTTAATTATTTATGACAGGAGGAAAAACTAAAAAGAGGATCCTATGAGAGAGGGAGCAGAAATGGTGATGTTACTATATTGTCTTTGGCATGTACCATAGGGTGGAATCCAGACAAGTGGTTCTAAGTATCAGAATAGTTATCAATAGGGCAATTTGGTACAGTCTTGTTCTGTATTGTATTGCTCTGTAGTTATTCAGAAGGATTGAATAAGTCAACCTAGAAATACCCTCAGGGACTACAAATATAATTCTGAACTGCTGGATAAGATGAAGTCAAAATCAACAGTGCTTCCATTCTGCTTCATTTCGAGAAGCTTGATTGTTGAATGCTGCTCTTTGAATGATTTCTTTTCATTGTGGCAAGAAAAAAATCAAACAAAATAATTAAAATTTGATCCAGCCCTTATCTATTTTCTCCTAACTGAGCATTGCTGCCTTTTAACAAGTAAGTAATCCTTCCTACCCTTGTAGCTGTTGTGAGTTGTTTTAAATGAATCATTTTACCTGAGTGACAAACTAACACACATCTTCGTTTTTTAGGACATAGTTCTGTTCTTCATTTATGAAACATAATTATGTGATTGTGTTGGAAACTCCAGGAAAAATGTTAGCCCAAGAGTTAAGCCTGACTGTTATACAAAACCCCGACTTTCAATATTATAACCTCTGAGCAAAAAATTAGCATGCCAGTTCCCTAGGCAATCAAAGCACACATGAAGCACAAAGGATCAGGATTTCATCCTAACAGATGTGTTATTGAGAAAATGGCCAGTTTTGGCTTTGTGATTATTTACTCAGATGTTTAATCTTCACATGATAACAGAACTTGAAGTAACTAGCTGCAAATCTGTTTACACATGTCTGAAGCCAAGAGCAGGCTGTGCACTCACAGAGCTGAGTTAAGGAGTGGTCAGATGAATACAGTGCCCTGACAATAGGGCAGCAGCCAGAGGTCAGGTTTAGCACATTGATCTCCTCATGCGGAATGAGCCAGACCTAGTCGCAGAGCCTCAGGGCATGTTTGCTCTTCCCCATGCAGCATGCCACAGGAGATTTGCAATAACCAGCTCCAGCCCTGAGCCATGCTCATTCAGCTCTACTGCTTTTGGTCCAGCCATTAGATTACCCACAACTAGATCAACAACTAGACATGGTGTGGGATGGAAAAGCTCCCTGCAAAACCTGGGCTTCAAAGCAGAGCATCTTCTGTTGAGGTTTGACACTTCTGGAGCCAAATCTGCCTTCAGCTCCCCTTTGGAAACCAAAGGTTGGAAGGAGTATTTTTCAAGCATATCACATTTCAAAGATAACTACCCTGGTTAATCATACTGTGATAGTATTTACTAAGTGCTCCACCCTGAGAATCTGCAAATGATGAAAGGACAGGGTTTGGCACTGGTGTGCGTCTGCCAGGTCAGTGAGTTTAAGCTGATTCCAGTAGTAGGAACAGGACTAGTTGTTTGAAATGTGCATCTATGCTAAAACTGACTGGGCTGCTACACTTTTCTTCCTAATAGCTGGTAAATTCCATGTTGTTTTTTGTTTGTTTGTTTGTTTGTTTGTTTAATAAACCATTTAGCCTCACCAGTTCAGACAATTTCAAGGCTGGGAATTAATTTTCATCTTCCCTTGATATATAGCCTTGCCCTTAGATGCTTCTTTCTCATCTGCCTTCCACTCTGATATGGTCTCAGGTTAGGAGGGTTGGAAAAGTTCCTTTACTTAAAAATTCCGCTATTTTTTCACACATTGAGACACTTGTGATATAAATACCAGGATGGACTTGTCAGCAGAAGCAGGTTGCTCTAGCCCCACCTCTCAATATAGACACAGTGTGCAGTAGCTTTAGCAAAGAAATCAGAAACAATGCTCACACAAAAATGCAGTCTTGCCATTTGCACAACAATGGTTCATCTGCAACTTTTTGATTATGTGAGTTGGCCTCCAGTAACGGTACACTTGAAAAATACTATGGATTAAAACATGCATCTCAGAGAGCTATGCATTACTTCCACAAATTTAAAAGGAGTGCCTTCAGACTAGGAGACAAGTAGCACAAATCACAGCGATGAGATATACTTGCAAGCATGTAAAGCAATGTAGATAGTAAATACGTCCAGCATTTATATATAATTTACTGTTAGGTGATTAAATATCAGTGCAAAGTTTCTCAAAGTAACTCCTAAATATTTTATTTATGTTTGATACATGCCAATGCAGCTATCTCTGTGTAAAATGTTAGGCTTAATTCTTTATCACACATTGGTATACTCATACTTATTACTTTTAATTACTGAGAGGGGTGGTTCAACTCCTTCATATCTGGAAACAGTAGTACATCTCAAAGACAACTCAGAAATACTTAGATAAATGGCTTCCCAAAACAGATATCATAACTTGAAGGAAATAGCGACTATCTGTACTACCACTGTTTGGTACATTTTCAGCTGTTTCATAAAATTATTAGGAAATATTTTATAAGCAGATTTTCACGTGTAGTCTGCATATTAAATTTGGACTCAGAGCTATTTCAATCAAGTAAATTTGGTTTCAATTCATGCACATTTCCAAATTCCAGCAAAGGTATTCCTGCAAATTGTCCTGATGCCACAGAGATAGGGGCTACCTTTCTGGTGATTATGGTGCATGAAAGCGAGTGACAGAAATGGCAAGGGAGTGGGGACAGAAAAGATCATGTGTAAGTCTGGCAAGGAAAAACATTGTGAACTTTAAGAAAGACAACTTCGTGGAGAAATACCTGGCAAAACCATCTTAAATTTATACAGAAAATTATGTTTGGCTCTTAGATTATTACAAATCCAACTGCAGATTGCAGGACATTGCATCACAGAAACTCGGCTGTTTGATGGAGAATAGGCATCCCTGCGTATGAGGGCTTATGCCAACAAACTGGGAGTCCAGCCAAGATGACATACCAGAAAAACGAGGTACCAGCTCTGTAGCACCCATAAGGCATCAAGGCAGAATACCATACTTTCTAAATATTCCAAGTTTGATCTGCATAAGTGATTTCATGGGATGTCAATTTTTTCTCAGTTAGTGGAAATTATGTGTTTAAAAGAACAATCTGTTCACTGACAGATAATTCCTTTTTATGAAAATTCAAGCTGGAACACTTTGAGCAAGTCCTAGGTATATTTTTACCCAATAATATTGCTATAAAATTCTTTTTAATCCAATAATCTGCTAATGCAATTTCAAATTCATTAGAAGAAGTGTAATAGAATCCAACACATTTAAAGAAGAAAGGAAAATTTCTTTTGCCAACCAAAGGTGGAATTTAGATAACTTACCATGAAAATTTGTTGATAAAATCATCAAAGGGAAAATTCCTCTTCTCTGTCTGTTGTATTTTTTTCTCAAGTCCACCAAAAGAGGGAACAGATTTAGGGTTTTCTTTAGCTCAATGAGAATTCTAATTTATGGTAGCATATATAGCAATTACTATGCAAACAAATATAGTACTAGCATGTTTAATTGTTATATTGTTTTGGTAATCATTTATCTTTCCCCAGATTTAAAGCTTTGCACAGTTAATGAATGGCATCCATCTAAATTCTGTAATTTCTCATTCTATATATTGTTCATTAATTTCAGTGAACACTGGATGAGAGAATATTACTATCTGCATCTCAGAAAACCCCCAAAAGGTCTTACTCTGAGAAAAGCTGTATGGAAACTAAATATTGCAGGATCACTGTTTTTTTTAGTTCAGTGAAATACTCAATAGTATGAAATTATGTGAGTCTGGAAAAAGTCTTGAGAACATCCATTATTATCAAAATTTAAAAAATTATTGCACTTTTTAGGTGTCACATTGTAATGTGGAAAAGTTTGTTTTAAATTTTTAAGGGTGATATAATATGAGAATGTTCCTAAATTATTTGCTGGGTATTTCATTTTAGTAAAAAGACATGGAAATTTACTTTGACTTTTAAGTGTTTTCCTGTATATATGTATATTTTTTACATTATTTTTTCTTATACACGCACACACACACACACAGATGTTTTCATATATATATATATATATATATATATACACAGTAAAATGATCAAAATATGTATATGCTTGTAAAAATATGTAAATAACACAAAACCACACGTGTGCTTGCAGGATTTTTATTCAGGATGAGACTTACTGATTTTGCCCAGTTGTCTGTCTAAAAAACACCTTCTGCTCTCCACCCTGAGAGATTGCAGTTACTTGTCTGACAGACTTGGGTGGCCAGTGATTCTGACCTATATTATTCCTGTGCACAAAGAAAGGGCAAGAAACTCAATTTTCTGCAATTGGCTACTCTTGCAAGCAATTAATATAATGTACTTACATTCTAATGCACAGGTATATTGCAGAAGTGATGGTGTGTATTTATAATCAAAGGCTAAAGGCAGCATGAACCTAAACAAAAAAAGGCTGTGAAGCTGTGGACTACTGCTGTGTTTCTTCTACATTAATTAAAAAACCCAGGGAAAAAATACTTAATCCCCCCTTTATTTTTTTTTCCATCTAGTTGCTCTACTGATTTATTTTAAATATTAGAATTAAAGTTTTAAAGAAGATACATTGTTTCTTATGTAATTTTTTTTTTAGGTATACTCCCCTCCAGATGTGTCTTGGTTCATAGGACGCCCCTCAACACCTGGAACTTTGGAGAAGAGCAAGGAAACCTCTCCATTTCAATCTAAACAATTTTTAAGTAGTAAGTCACAGATAAATTTAGAAGAGTTTCTTCCTGCATCTTTTCACTTTCTCCATGCCAATGAATTTAAATAAACCTTTATTATAGTAGCAGTATTCTGGTCATGACCTGCTAGTTTTTATGTTGCACAACAGCTGTCCCTAGTTGTTCTTCAGTCTTGGAAACATTCACTTCAGGCTGCAACTTCTATTCGGTCTCTACCTGGGCTGAACTTCAATGGCAGGTTTGGGCAAAAGCATTTGTGTAATTTGTAGGTGAGGGGACAGTGAATAAACAAACAACTCTTTTCATTACAAAATTATTGCTTCTGACCAGTTCAATTTTTTGTTTGTTTGGGTATTTTTTTTTTTGTTAAATCTAAAATGTAATATTTCAGAAGTAATCTTCTTTTGCCAGTTGCTAATGGGTAGACACTGAATTGTATTCCTGAGGATTACTGCAGTTTCTGTACTTCATATTCCTTTTATAGTGCAAATTCACATACATTTGGCTGTGAGGAAAAGAACTGGGAGGGGAGGGTCTTGTCAGAAAAGCAGTGAAGCAAAACTTAGAATATGTGGATTTAGTTTCTAACACAACTCTGCATGTCTTGAATGGTCAAGCTGCTTAGGAGCAGATCTTTCAAAAGCACCTGAAGACTTTCCAAGTGCAACTCACTTGCTTTTTGGAAAAGAAAAGTCAGTTTTCTTCTCACACTATACTTTCATACCTGGCATACTGGATAACTCCCAAGGACGAGGAACATGTAATATATTTTCATAAATTCCACTGAAATTATTTTATAAAAACAAAGATGGTAATGCTTACTTTCTTTTCTCTATCTTGTTACTTTGTGAAAGAAGCTCTGTTTTATTGTGTTTGCTTAGTACAATGAAGCTGGGAGCTGAACAGCAATCTGCTGAATAGTGATGGTGATAGTATGGACAAATTTATACTTCCTATGCTGTCCATTTCACAGTCTGAAGGAACTCAGCCGCAAACGGTAAATTGCTCAAGGGCACCAAATGTCACAGGAGGAATGGATGGCTGAGTGTTTCAATGGACCAGTGAAACGCAGCCAATTAAATAAATACAAGGGACTGCATTAATTATGGACTTGATTTAATTCATGAGCTTAAAGTTCCAATTAGGAAAACATCTGAAAAACATGCTTAAGTCCCATCACAGGCCATAACTACAATTCAGCTTTTCACTAGAACTTCATCTGGCATTTAAAATTAAATATGAATTAAAGGATAACTTTTTTATAAAATTCTTTATCTCTCAAAGTCAATCTTTCAGTAACTTGTGGTGATTTGAAAGCAGTTTTGTATCTGTGAAATGTACAATTGTAACTTCAGCAGTCATTGCCAGATCCATTTCTGCATGTATACTCATGTGAAAAAATATTATAATATTCACATTGCTGAGAAAATACAGTGTTATAAATGAAAAATAAAACCCATATGAGGCTGTCCTAAGTTATTTACATACTGTATACTGCAGAGTATGAGTATAGAAAATTACATTTCTAGTAATAAAAGATAACATAGATTATTAATTATTGGGGTTTGTTTTTTTTTTTCTTCACAGCAGGAACTTAAAATGAATTCTGATTAGTCCTGACTTTTCCTAGTAATTAATGGAAATTACACTGTAGGTCCACAGGTATTAGATCTTACTATTCCATACTCTTGTCTTATGAAATAGGTTTCTGCTGTTGTGTATGCATTATTAAGATCTTTATTCAGGGATCTCCAGATATTTTCAAGCATTGGGGGGAGGGAACAGTTTCTAAGTGTTAACTGAGTGTCACCTGGCTTTGAATTATTTCAGTGATTGAAATACCTCTGGCACCTTTGGATCAATTAGGAGTGAATTCAGACAATAGTTTGGGGGGATGTGGAATGTAATGCTAAGAGATAATTATGAAAATTCAAAACAAGCTATCAAGAATTTCCTACATTTGCCTCACAAATTATACTCCAAACAGCTAATAATATTAAGATGATTAAAATAACTATTCAGATATATGTAGGCAAGCAACATAATTTTCTCATTCACTTTACGCTACTAGTAGTAATGTTTCTCATGGTGTTATTTTCTATTTAGCTTAAGGTTTCTTAAGGTGGGAGTCTTAGTCTTTTATGTTTAAGAAAACACTGAGTTAATTAGAATTCATCTAAAATGTGTGATACGCTGCTTTTCCTTCTGGATAAATCAACTGGATTCAGGAGAAGAAAGGACACCATTGACAGAAAGTGTTACTGACACAGTGCAATGTGCTGTGGGTACTGGAAAAAGGCACCCCAGGAAGTATTGCTAAACCTGTATTTCTCCAGACATCCAAAGGATATTTAAAGGGACTCAAAGGCATCTTTCATCCTGCAGGAGATGGATCTTGTGAAAGGGGACTGGGATCTGGGTCCTGGTCACTGTGAAGTTTGGGTGCAGGGTAGGGATGTGTGAAGACTATCACATCACAGGGTACCAGGTTATTCAAAATGCCTTTTAAAAAAACTTTTGCATACATATCTTACACTGGTTTCCAGACTGACTTCTTTGGTCTTGTAAAAAATCACATCTAGTTCAGGGGGATCACTGTGAGACCTGTTCAAGCACAGGTCAGAAAATTCTGAATTTTGGCAGGTGTGTGATGCGGACAGGAGTCCTAGCAAGTTTAGTTGATAGGACCTGGATGGCTATGCTTGTCTCAAGCCAGTTTACTGGGAAAATTATAATCCTTTTGAAGTGACTTGCTTGAAATCATCACTTGTATTTCCCACCCTTGGCAAATTCCCTATTTGTCTCTCTCAGTATTGCCTCTCCCCAAAAAAGCTGCTTACTTACAGATAAATTTTCACACTCTCTTCAATCTTCCAAATGACTCATATCTCTCCCAGTCTCTCCTCCTGAACAGAATAATAGGATCCTTCTTGCTGTCATTTATCTCTGTGAACACCCTGAATTATAATAGTCGAGCAAATAAGATTCAAACAAATGTTTTAAATTATGGGGTTTTTGGTCTATTACATTTGCATATGATGAAATTATACGACCTTTATGATAGTCCCAAATGAAGTGTACAAAGTGGAATTGGTATAAAAGAGGAACTTTTCAAAGATTATTTCCATCACTGGATATAACCAGACCTATTATTTTTCTCCTGCAAATGGCTCCCAAGTTGGCCAAAATTACAAATGTATTCATTAGGGAACATAATTGGAGAGTGCTTTCAGTTTGGTTGTTTCTGAGGAAGTTTTGCACCTTTAATTCATTCTTTATAATAATAGGGTGGTTCCTCACTGTGTCATTATAAATTATGATAGAGATCCAGCTGAGTCCTTGGAATTGAGTGTAAATTTAGTATTAATGTTTCTTGGGAATGTAAAACTTAATGAATAGGAAATTTATAAACGATTGTATTCTACTGAAGCAATCTGCTTGTAAGCTCTTTGTTCTGAATCCCATCCCTTGTGCACAGCCTCAGAAAATCCTTTGGGAGTGATGATTAATGCACCAGAGTGAACAGAGGCTGGATTTGGAGAGAAGTCAAGATGTTTCTGATCACTTTGGAAAGAGACAATGTCATTATACTAAGTGAGCACAAAGTGAGCTATGGGGTAGAAATTGCAAGATAAAGCCGAGGGGGTTATTTTTAGTCCATCACCCACACGCTTTAGACGCTTTAGGAAGACTGTGCTAGTTTTACAGAATGTTGTATTAAAATAAATATATTATTGCAGGTATTAAAAATTACTGTGGCTTTAGGTAAAGTTTTTTATGTTCAGATCTGTTTGACACATCTGTCTGGAGCCATGGGAAAATTGCAAATTAAAAAGATCCACAAGATAAGCACACACAAGTGTCTGTGGGAGACTAGTCATTTGGGTAGACCCTCTTTTCTTGCATACTCTGACCCAAATAGCTTATTTTTCCCCTTTGATTTAGAACACAGAAGTTATTTGCTATTTGCAGATCAGGTTATTTGGGTCAAAGCACTGGAGTAGGCCTAAAGTAACTGAACAGTTGGGGGTTGTTTTTTTTTTGTTTTTTTTTTCTTTCTTCCTTTTCTTTTTGCATCAGCTCTGTTCTACTTCACTGCTGCTTCACTGCTGCTCCACATTTTAGCATCAGCAACCAGTGCCAGCTCCCTGATCCTAGAACAGCAAATTCCATCTGGGTCGGGGTGCAGGTGGGATAAATATGCCTTGCAGGTGTGTATGGCAAGGACATATCTTTTCAAACAGAATTAAACATTAGTTTGCAAAGCATATGAGCTGCATGCAATACACATGCTCTTTAATAAGCCACTTGGTAGAGCATTTCTGAATGGAAAATATGATTCAAAAAATTATCTTGTTTGAGAACTCTGCCATTGGGCAATAACAGGTAGAAGGTATTGATCAAAAATACTGTAGTCAGCAGAGAGATGCAGGAATCACCTTTTAATCCAGTTGCCCTTAACACCTGTGGAAGAGCAGGAGCAGCATATCGCTATTTTGGAGTGGATAACTAGCTGGGAAATGTTGAAAATACCCATACAGATTAAAAAAAGTGAGGACTGGAGTGCATTTGGGGAGAAAAGATAAAAACCACTGCTTTGAAAATTATCTGAAACAAGGACAATGTGGGGAAACATGATAATGATACAGACTTCAGAAGTACAAGAGAAAAGATTATTAGATGCCATAGTAAAAGACAAAAATCAGTTTGGGTTTATATATGCAGAATTAATGAACCGCAAAAGAAAGCAACGATAGTGAGAGAGAACACAGTATGCATATACACCCTCCAAGTATCCTTGATAAATCTGATAAATTTCCTTGTAAATCAGCAGGCAGTCACAGAGAGGACGTAATCTCAGATGGAGAGAAGGCCTTTGTTTTATATTTGGTCCTCAGAAGTAGGTATCTGAAATTTAAGTCTGAAAAATCATTGTGGTTTATGTGCCAGCAAGGAGTCTCTTGTCTGTCCTGAATGTTTTCCTTCCTTTTACTGTCTTCAGTTTTGCTAGTCTCTGAATATGAGTTAGATTTAATGCTTATCCTTCACAATTCATTGGAGGAGCTGAACCCAGGAATGTTTGGCAAATGTGATTTTATGTGTTGTTTAAATCTATGAAGAATTGGTGTGAAGTTCTGCTTATCTGAATCTCTGCTAGGTTTTGGGTTTCTGGATTTAACCTGAAGTCAGTACCCCTGTCTAGCCATTTCTTAATGAGATTCAAGTAATAACACAGCAATTGTGTATAAATTAGTGCATGAAAGATAGAGAGAAACTTTTTACATTGGCATGTAATGATGGAAAAAGGGGAAATGACAGAAGAAAGATTTAGATTAGAGATGAGAAACAAATTGTTCTCTGCGAGTGTAGTGAGGCCTGGCAGAGGTTGCCCAGAGAAGTTGTAGATGCCCCATCCCTGAAAGTATTCAAGCCCAGATAGGATGGAGCTCTGAACAACTTGATCTAGTGGAAGTTGTCCCTGCTTATGGCAGGGGGGTTGGAATTTAATTTTTAAGATTCCTTCTGACCCAAACCATTCCATAAATCTATGATTTTTTTATAGAACTTCAGAGCAGCTTCATCCTTTAGGATAGAAAGGCTGGTTTAGCTTTGCGTTTGAAAGGGGAGAAATAGGAAAGGAAAAAAAAAAAACCAGTCTTTGTAATAAGCTGTAACATTTCCATCAAAGTAAGGTGAGGCCTTTTATCATCTCATTTCATATACTCCAGTTCCTTACCAGTCCAGCTTGTTCCAATGGCACGTGTGAATATTCCCCTCCATAATTCACTGTGTTGGGATACTAGCAGCAAGGTGAGCAACTCTTTAGTCAGCCTTCGCCCAAGGGAACTCAAAATATTTTTGTTGTTTGGTTCCATCGCATTTTTTAAGATGTTTAAATACCTGGAATAGGGCTATGGCTCATTGTTGGCTTTCCTGTAGAGTGACCTGTTTAATAAGGAAAAGACCACTTCCACTTGCAGTGTTTTGGTGTCAGGCATGGAACAATGCTCCGGTAGGAGCTGCTCCAAAAGTTAATACCCTCAGAGAGCCCATGCAAAGGTTTATTAGGAGCATTTAGGCTATGGAGGGCAATTGCTGAAGGGTTTGCAGACTTTTGCTTAACAGTCGAAAATGGAATGTATTTAGACAAAAGATAAATTTTTGCTGAGAACCTGAGGAAAAATACTGCTTGCATAAAAGCCTAACCAGGACTTTTGACATGCATTTCTCACAACATTTAGATTTGCAAAAACATTCAGGCTACTAAGTTTTATAATTAAAGAAGCAAAGTGTGTGCATTTCAACTACAACTTTGCATTGTAATATTACTAATTTTACCCAGTTATGAAAATCTATGTTCCTAAGATGAAAGAAAAATATTGCTAAAATTAATGAAAAAAACCAACCTTATTGCTATCAATAGATTAAAAAATATTTGAAGAAAATTACCCACAAAATTAAAGGCTTTCCTCACAGATTCTGGCATTCTTACATGAATGTCCTAAATGGATCTGTGCTATACATGATTGTTGCACGATTCAATGAATGATGAAATTACATTCAATGGTAATCTTTTACCGGTAGATCTTTCACATGCATTTCCATGAGAAAGAACAAAGTGCTCAAGTACTAAGATGAGAGTGCTCTTTAGTGGCCTCAATAGCTGGCTCATTCAACAATTCCAACTGTCTATATGCCAGATATTTCTATGTAGTGTTCCTGCTTAATGTTTTAATCAAGAAAAACTACTGTAATAGTAACAAATTGGGCATATAATTAAAACAGAAAAATTTCATATTTTCCCTTTCATGTAACTGTACTATTTCTCTAATAAATTTCATAAAGTTGACTCATATTTCTGCTTTGGCATTCTGACAAAGGAACAGAATTCTTTGCAAGTGTTTGCCTAATTTCCATTTTTCAAAACTAATTTCAATTTTTATTGCTTCACTTTAAATTTATTGATTAAAGTCTTGCGAAGCTTTGCCAAGGAAAATGAAAGAATGAAATTATGTATATTTAATTAGCTACAGCTCTTATTTAGGAACAACCTATTCTTTTTCTTTTAAGGGTGATTTCTTATCAAAACTAATTCACTCATAGCACATTAGTCAAACCTGAGAGAAAGATGAGGGGTAAGGGGGGGGCTGAAAAAATCCTTTCATATTTAAGACCTGTTCATTTAAGAAAGTCTATTTATATATATAAAATTTTTTTAAGAAAATTCAGAAAGCTATTTGATAAAATAAAAAGCCTCTGTCTTCCTCAAATCTCCACCAGATTTGTATTTTGATCTTGTACTACTCAGTGTTGGCTTCAACACTGCTACTTCCAGGTAACAGATTTCTGTAGAAAAAAAGAATGAAACATGGTAACGTATGAAGAAAAAAAGAAAAAAAAGGAATACTGGACTAGAGCTCCTGAAATTCCCAAGTGTTCATTTCAGTTTATGTTTTAGGTATGGATTCCATTAAAACAAAGAAGTATTGCTGTTATTCATTGGCTTTGAAGAGACTTCAAAATGTTAACTACATAGGTAGCTTTCTTCTTTATTAATAGGGTTTTTTTTCATGGTCAAATGTCTTTGTTAAATTGGGATTATGCTCAGCATCTTTACAAAGAAGTCCTAAATGATCAAGCCGCATTAAACAATATGTGCAACATTACAGCAATAACAGTGAACAATAAATCAAATAAATTATCAAATGTGTGACAAAAGTAATTTTGGGGTGACAATTCAAATTTATTTCTAATAGAAAGGAAAAAAAATAGAACTTACAATTTAGCATCATACGTATGCAGAACTAAGGCCATGAATTTAACATACCCTTGTTTATAGAAACTAATATTGAAGATGATAATCTCTGAAAATTGAAATAGTTGAGTTCTTTCTATGACCGCTTTTCTTTAATTCTGTAGAGAAGAATACTAAAATTTAAAATGCTCTTTTTTCCCTAGACCAAGGAAACATGTGCCAGTGTGGCACTCAATAAAATAACTCTACTACTGTAGAGTAGCTGATGATGTAGTTGGTCTTTGCCTTCTCCTGGATAAGGTCTTATAATTTTTTGTACAAACTTCCCAAAACATAGAGTTGTTGGGTTATCAGTCACTTAAATTCTGGCCACATAACCACTGTTGTATTTTCTGTTAGATAAATCCAATAAGTCATAAATAAGACCAGCCTATTGTCATTGAACTTATGTTTGACTTCTTTTTGCCCCAAGTTTTTTGGCATTTTTCATCATTTTATATGAAAACTAACTCCTAAGTAAAGGGTTCTCTTTCCTTTCCCTCTGTTCTTCCCTTTCTTCTCTCTCTCCTCTTCCTCATTTATGGCTCCTGCATTTTGCTGTGGGGGGCTGCAGTCAAGATGACACACATGTAAGTCAATTTGGGCATCATTTTAAACTATTCCAATATGAAGAGTAGTGGCATATTCATCCTAATATCAGACTCTGATGTTGTAACATTTTTATCTAAACATTGTAAAGCTCTCCAGAGATCTGGTCTGTAATACACAAGTTTAGGCATGGTCCATGCTGACAGTTTCTTTGTACCAAAACATGCCAGCAAAAATATATTTGTTTTTTAGGATATCCATTAAGACCCAGGGAATTCTTGTTTGCTCTTATGACTTCTTTTGGATGTAAAAAAAAAAATTCCTATCATCTTTTAAGATTTGACCACAAACTTTAGCTTACAGCAATAAATGTCCTGTACCATATGTGTAGTGTTGTACAGCTTCCCTGGTCATCCATCATTTGTTAAGCTGTTTTAGTTTAAAATATATAATAGTAACCACAGGAGCAAGGAAAAATAACTTCTGGGTACAAATGGCTCCAATGCTTTAAAATACTGTGGTTTTCTCAGTCAATTAGATTTTGATGTAGCACTGACTGAACAGCCTGTTCTCTGTGTCCTGCTGATGGGAATGTTCTCATGGTACATGTCATGTAAAGTATATATTTCCAGATTGGTTTCACTCAGTACATGTTTAACAAGATCGTCCCAACCCACTAATTAGAACAAGTAACCCAGAGTTTCATTATAAATTGCTTAAAGGACACATATGATAACCCTAGGAAAGAAATATGATTGCCTTTAATTATTATTAATCATTAGTATAGTTAACCAATTAACATATAGTTTTATTCTTTCAGGCCTTTAAGGAAAGACATATTTCTACGTTAATTATCACCACTAGTTTTTAATACTATAGAATAAAATAATTAAACATTTTAATGTTTCTTTGCTCTAAGCAAACAATAACCCTTAAAATCTGTAACCTCCAACCCCATCAGTAATATATTTAAATAGCAAAATAATTAATTTTCTAAATTATTTAACCATTTTTACTCTGCAAGCCCATTCTTCTAGGTGAGTGGGTTAATAGCCTGTTCCCGTATGTTATTCCAGCTAAGTCTACATTGATAGGAAGCCCACAGTGGCACTACTCTGTGTTTGCTCCATTGACTGGCTGGAGTCCCACTGGCAATTTTTAGTTTTGCTTGAAGAGGCTCAACAAAACATTTCACGTGCATCTCTAAAAGGAATACTCTTGTGCCTAAGGAAAGAGGATGTGTCCTCTTTCCTTTGCATTGTGTAGAGCAGTTCACTCTCCTGAGAGCAAATATTGCAGTTCTTGTTTCCTTGATTACCATGTTAAGGTTTTCAGTGGAGCAAGAGCTGGATTTTTGACTCTTCATCTTAAGGGAGGTACCCATAGCCCTTGGCTAAGGAATTGCTCTCAACTTTATTGGGTTTTTGGTGCACTGAATATTTAATTAGTTATTGCAAAGTGGAACAGCTTTCAGGCTGAAATAGGAGGGGGGAAATATTTTTCTCCCTCATGAATATCTTATGGAATATTCTCCTGGAAGGTAAGAATTCAGATTTTCTCAAGCAGAGAAGAGAGTGAACCCAGGTCTCTTACACTCAAGCTCGGGGCACAGGCTTGGAATGAAATTAACTAGAAAGCTGTCTAGTTATAAATGGGTCAGCCTGTGTGTGAGTAAAAATAGTCCAGGTAAGTTAAGTCACCTTGCTTTAGCTCCTCTGAATCCTAAGTAGGGAGAGGGCTCTGCATCTGACATGATCCATATTTGAAGCACATTTTTCCAGTCCTTAAGCATATGCATTGAATTTTTGTGAATCCTGCTGTAATCCTAGTGTTAGAAACTAAATTGTTCTCCAGTAGTGTGTAAGAAACCTCCAAGCCAAAGCAAGGATGGGCATTTGATTTGGTATCTACACAATAGCAAGTTGTTTTGTCTAAGTTTAAAGCATGTATGAACCCTTACTGGAGCCAAAACCTACATATACCCTGGTCCCTGGATAAAGCAAAAGAAACACCTCATATGCCAGTCTCCTATCCTGATAGATACACTGAAAGGAAGTGATTGAATTCTGCTAGAAAAATCTGCTTGACTGAGCATAAACACTGTGAGGAATTAAAGAATAGACTTGGTATTAAGTTTAACTTAATATGAGTTTATTACTCTCTTTTTTTTTTTT
>VXBU01014678.1:0-24524 GCA_013400315.1 Bombycilla garrulus
TTCCTTTCATATTGGCACAGATTGTCACCTGCAGAACAGATTTTGGAAAGATTTTTTAAAATTGTTGTAACATTTTGTAAATTTTATTACTGTTTGCATTAGGCACATTTCCATGAATTTGTTGCGACAGCGGAACAGGACCGAAGCACTGTGGTTTTTGAGGACATCAAAGAGAGTCTGGGGTGTGAGCTGCTCTAATATTTTTCATTAAAATCTTATGTGCGGTAAATTAATAACCAGAGCTAGTAATCTAATTTTTTTTTTATTTTTGAAGTTAAGATGTTGAAGGGTTTTCTACAAGTAATTACATTTATTACAAACTTACTGTTTCGGTCTGGCCGTAACCTTCATTGATATCCAGCCCTGTCTGGATTTTCCACTTTGCCAAGACTTCAGGATTCAGTGCTTCCCCTCCAGTTACACAATGTTTCAGACTTGGGAACTTGTACCTTGAGAGGAACAGCAAATGACATAATTGTCTTAATTCTTGAAAAAAACAGTAAATAGACTTAACAGAAGAGCCTCCCTCAACTTTCCAAGGAAGCACACCCAAAACTTCGCAAACTCTTTTGGAAATGACAATCATCATTCTCTTAAGCACACCTGGACTGAATTCCTAGACTTCTGGAGTTCCAACTGAAGATGATGTGGTTTATACCTGTGTCACTAGAAGTAGGTTTTTCTGCAGGAAAATGTATCAGCAAAAGTGTTTCCTTGGGAGAGCTGACATAAAAGGAGAAATCTGAACAAGAACATCAGATGTGTGTGGAACGTTACGTTATATGCCAGCATCCAAGATCAGATAGAGCGAGTTTTCTAGAGCAAAAGGAAGGATGAATAGGTACACAGAGCCTGAGCTCTCTGGTCAACCAGTGTTGGCTTTTGGCAGGATGAAAGATGTGTGTGACCAGAATAAGTACCTTACCAAAGACGTGAAAACTCCTTGCAAACCACTTCTCACAAGATGGGCATTTTACAAAGTAACAAACCAGTGGGAACAGCTGCCAGAGAACTCTCAGCATGTGAAACTCCTCTAACTGCCCCCTTCATTCTCAAGCATGTGAGAACAACTCCGCTGTACTCCAGTAATATCCTGATCCAATGCTGCCTAAAACTTCGACTTAAATTGAACTGTGAACCCTACATTCAGAGGAAGTGACAGCTTAAAAAAAAAAAAACAACACTCCCTCGTTTCTTCTGTGGTGTATATTCAAAGAGGTGCAGTCTGAAGCCCAAGTAGCCTACGGTGTGCCTAATTATTCTCACATTTCAAATCTGAGAGGCTTCTTTACTGAGAGCAAGTTTGGCTTGTTAGATTGCCTTTAACAGGAAAAAAAAATATTAAGGAACCTAAGGAGCTAACTGTTCAGAGCTGTCCCAGCATTACAGCCCAACCTCCCTGCCCTCCCTGCTGTACCTGCTCACATCATGTTGGACCAGCATGCGGAAGGCGGTGGGAGCTGTGCAGAAGGTGGTGATGGGATATCTTGAGAGGGTCTAGAAAAACATGAAATTATTGTGCTGAAAAGCAAGTGTAATGCTGGATCTGACCTTGTGAATGTGCAGGTGATTAAAAAAAGAGGCTGATGATGAGAGGAATCAATTGGTTTAAAGTGCCGTAGGGGAGGAATAGGCACTCTGGAAACTCACTGAAAATTCAGGAAAACAGAGTCTTAATTCAGGTTTATGCCATATTTTGATTACTGGTCCATTCTCAGCATGAAACCAAAGCAGGTGGAGGTCCGTACCTGAAGTGAGGTTTAGGTTGAATATTGGACGACCCAGCAGTGATCCCAAGATCTTCATATCCTGCATCTTTCTCCAATTTTCCTCTACACTCCAGCCATGACACATGGCCTATCTACAAGCTTGAGCTTAATGGGTACCAAATGGAGGGATGATTCCTTGGGATGTGGGAAGCACTTTCCCTGCTGCTACTGAGCTGTGGCACCCAGGGACTGGAGCCCAGTTTATTTCCTTCACTTATGTAAAATGGAACTAAACATCCCAGTATATGATATCAAGCTTACCTCTGCAATGACTTCTGATTTAAACTGTGGCATATTGTGTACAAAGACACAGGATCCACAGATCCATGGTGCAAAAACACTACTCCAAGCTGCTTTTACCCAGCCAGTATCAGAGGTATTCCACATTATATCTGAAGGAGTCAAGTTCATCCAATACCTGATTAAAAAAACAGAGATGAAAGAAATGCTGCAGAGAATATGAGAGACAGGCCCAGGTCACAGCAGGAGGCTTCTATTAGAAGATGAGCTCTCAGCAAGTGGGGCTCTGTAGAATGTTTGAGAAAATTGAAGAGTCATAATATTCTCTGGTTTCCTTTCATTCCCTTCTGCTTAATATTTCAAACATTTATTTTTCTCGTGAGCAGTGGAAAAAAAAAATCTCTGCCTTGAGTTACAGAAATCTGGATTTGGAGCATAATCCAAATATCATCCGGAGTAGGCTTTCCAAAACCTGGTGCAGTTGAGACATCAGCTAAATCACAACTAATTTCTCCAGGAAACTAAAGAAGTTACTTATCTAGACCCTTGATCGCCTGTTTCCAATTCAGAATGCTTTGGGGAAGTTTTTTAACTTTTAACTGTAAAGATGAGGAGGATGCAAGATCTGCCAATCATGACATGCCTCTATTTACTGGAATTTTGTGTTCACATGTTCTGTTAATGGGTGATCACATCACTCAATCAGCACCATGGGAAGAGCTGCAAGGTAATACCTGCCAGAGATTGTAAATCCAATGCCATAACTGCTGTGGGAGTGCAACACCATTTTTGGGAAGCCTGTAGTTCCACTGGTAAAATAGATCAGCATTGGGTCTTGACTCCTTGTCTTGACACATTGATGGTCAGCAGATGCAGTCCTTCAGAAGAAATGGAATATTCCTGTAATTACATGCAGTTTTCTACCAGGGCAGCAGCATTTTTATTGTTTAGGAGTTCAACAAAATAATTGTCCCAGTTGAATGATCTCATTAAATAAGTGGTAAAACAGGTAAGAATGGTTAGAGAACACATTTTGTTTGTGACAATGTGCCCTGGATGTGAAAACTTTCAAGATATGATCACCTATAGAATATTTCAGGGACTTTGTCTGCAACTGTTTTAGCAAGGGCAGTTCCAGTTGCTGCTTATGGAACAGCAGCCAGAAAACAGTGTCTGCCTTGCACAAGCAAAAAACAAACCCCCAACATGAAATCAATTACTAAGATTATTATGCCAAGTGCATTGGTCTTATTACTAATAGTATATAATTTATGTACAAGAGACTGATGGACAACTCAGAACCTCTGAGCTACCAGGAGAGTAAAAGGAAGAAAGAAATGAGACCCATGAACTGGCAAAGGTCACAGTTAATCAAGAGCTATTAGAAGGAACTGTAGCAGAAAAGCTCATAACAATTGTTTAGAACTCTTTATAATCATCTGGTGATCACAGCAGAGGCAGAGGGCTTTTAAAAGCTGTCAGGCTGCTAAGGGAAGATGAAGGACATAAACTAAGCTCCCAAAACCTGCATTGGACAAACCTCTACCAGTGTAATTACAAAAGAGGAAGTTGACAGAGGGATGCAAAAAAATAGAACTAATTTTTATTTTAAAAATTCCCCCCACAAGTCAGCAATATCATCTGATTGATACCGGTACCTTCAACTCACAGGGATCATTGCAAAAGAGATGGATACTCACTCAAGGAGTTCTTTGAGGTCCAGCCACCCATCCCTGCTCCCTTGGCCTACAATGAGTTTACTTTTCAGGAACTGGCTGCCAGGCAGCACAGATTCCACTGCAGGTGCCAGTGTGTCACTGGTAATGATGCACTTGGCCTTTGAAGCCTGGAGTCGGTATGAGATGTCTTTGGCTGTTAATTGGGATGTTCCCGGAATAAAGACAATTCCTGGAAAAAAAGCAAGAAGCAATTGAGAAAACTTAACATTTCCCAAAAATACTTGATTATGTCTCTCTGTTGATGCTGATTTTATCCATTATGGATGTTCAGCAGTTTGAAAGCAGAACAAAATAGATACATTGAATTACTAATGGCTCTAATTCTATGACTCCTTCCATTACACATTCAGCTCCGTTGCAATGTATGTGGGCAAGCCTGGCCTTAGGTTGCAGCCATTCAACCCTCACTTGTTTCACCTGAGCATACCGTTGGAATGGACCATGTCTGGCCCTGTGGTACTTGTGTGGGCGCTGCCAATTCTCCTTCTAGGCATAAGATCACATTGTAGAGCTCAAAAGAGAATATTCCTCTTTGCATTTTCTTCACCCTCACCTGACACATGGGTTGTACCTCTATTTGTTTTCCCTGTGCAGCCAACAAGACAGTGAGTCACTCACCCGCTCGCATGCAGGCCACACTCAGGAGCCACCACTCAGGAACCCGAGGCAGAACTGCAATAACTCTGTCTCCTCTCTGCAAGCCACAGGCCTCAGAAAGCACATTGGCTGTCTTCTTGGACAGAGAGCCCAGCTCCTCAAAGCTCCACTTCACCTCCTCTCCCCCTTCATTGATCCACCAAAAAGCTGGATTTGCTGTTTTTTTTCCATCCTATGACATGTGAGAAGATATTAAAATAAGACAAACCTTAAAAGGTTTCTCTTCAATACAAAAGAAATCATCCTTGGCAAGTAGTCTCGGAGTAATACCCATCTTTCTCACAAACAAAATGAAATGGTGCTGACACTTAGTAAAACTGTATAACCAGAGTTTTGTTCCACTGACTGCTGGTTTTGACTGGGATGGAGTAAACACTGCTTAGCAACAATTAAGTCAAGGACTTTCCAGCTTTTCACACTCTGCCAACAAGGTGGTGCATGATAGCTGGGAGAGATCACAGACAGGACAACTGACCGGAACTGTCCCAAAAGAATATGCCACCCATCAGAAGGTCCTGCTCAGTTAATACCCTGGAAGGAAGCCGATTGAGAGGTGCCAGTCACTGTTTGAGGACAGCCCAGATGTTGATCAGTGGGCAATCCTGCTGTGCATCATTCATTTTTCTGGGGTTTTTTTTTTTTGCTCTCTCTTTTTTGTCATCTTCCTTTTTCATCCCTACTATTTCTACTAATACTTCTACAATATTGATAATTATTATAACTATTCTTCTTCTTATCTTTTATTTCAATTCTTAAACTGTTCTTTCCTCAAACCATGGGTTTTACCTTTATTTTCCCTTGATTTTCCTCCCCATCCCACTGAGGAGTGTGTGTGAGAGAGAGATCCAGGGACTCTGTTTTTCTTAGATAACAGCTGGGGTTAATCTACAACTCAATGTCTATAAAATAAAAGACAAATACTACCTTTTCCAGTCGTGCCCACTCATCTAAGACATCACTTGCAAAGTTGAAGTACTCTGGCAGCTCCTTTTTACACTGATTTATAGATTCATAATAGGAAACAATCTGAGATGTAAGAAGCCTGTTGTTTCCATGGAATGTTCTAGAAGATGACCTGAGAATCCACAAACACTGAGGAATCCAGGACTTTATAAATGTTCTCATGATAAATGATGTTGTCAGATGGTGAAGGGAAGCAATCAGGTGGACACCTAAGGAATCAGTCACCTGGAATGAAGGAGAATATATTTCAGACCAGAGAGTTATTGGATGCTGTGTTGTTTGTGACGCTGCATGCGTTAATGCAAACCAGCTTGAATACATAGGTTGTTTGAACACATCCATGTTTTCCCTATTATTTTATGTTCCTCCTTTTCTTGTAAAGGGATTGTACATTGCTTTTCATTAGAATATTTGTAATCTACTACAAAGATGACAGCTGACGAATGATTCTTATATCTCATCTCTAGAATTTCCCTTGCCAGTCCTTTTCTCAATAGCTATATCTGGATTCCTGTAAATTTTATGTTACTTTGCTTACAGAAATAAAGCGCCACGACTTTTGACGTGTTATGGGAGATCATCACCTTGACTTAAATCTGTCTCTGTAATTATGCTATGCCTTAAACCTGCACTAGATGGCGAGTCAGACTGAATTTATGCACCAATAAAACTGATGAATCTCTATTTTCTTATGAATTCTATTTTCCTTGAGGACATGTAATAAACACAAAATAGACAGTAGGTGAGGAAAGGTTTAGTGCCAAAGACTTTCATTTGCTTTGCACTTCAGCTGAAGTGCGCAGCTTGGGAAAAGTTACCTGTTGTTAAACAAACTTTTGAAGAAAGTGCCAACATTTCCAGTTTGTCCTATTTTTTTTCCAATTTCTCCAGTTTTTCCTACATACAAGTTGAAGAGACAGAATGGATAATGGATAATGCCATAGGTATTTAAAACCCAACCCTGAAATTCAAGGAAACTGGGTTTTCATTCACAGGTGTTGAATCATGAGATAAACTTGGTTTGTGTAGCGAAGTCCTTATGGATGTACCCATATATCTAAGGGAATTTTTCCCCAATTCAATGAAATCAGCTTTGCTTTTAAATTTTATTTGCCGTGATTTTGTCCTTATTTAATAGCCAGCAGTACATACCTATCACACAGGGATACTATCCTGGTACTTTCACTGCGCATTATTTATTGCAGGTGTAGTGACACGTTGCAGTGTTCAGTGCCAATAAATAAAAGTAACTGGCATGACTGTGCAGTCACTGTATCTGTGAGGAAAACCACAGAAAATGAGAGAGGACGTGCAGATGTGAGGCACACCTCAAAGTCTCTTAACCATATATTTGATAGGGTGTGAGTGGTAACTAAGCAGAAGGTAATAGAATATTACTTATCCTGAATCCAGTGTTTCCTGCTGAAAGGACTATGACTCCTGCAGAGTGCATATTTTCCATAGCTCTCAAACTACAAAGCTCAAAAGGAAAGCCAAAGCTAGCTAGCTATGATGAAGAAAGGCACAGAATGTTACCTTCTTTTTTCCATGTCTAGAAGAAACATTGTTCTCCACCAGTTCAATTCCACTAAATCTTACTCCTTTCCTTAATGCAAATCTATCAGGGCAGGATGGACTCTTATATGATTCCCCCTTTTTCTGCAGTTTTCTTTCAGGACATAGAGGTTAGAAGCCCTTTCCCTGATGCAGCGTATTTCCTGGTAGGAGGTTTCCAGGAGGAATTTAGGTTGATAGTTATCTGTTTTAGTGGCAGACGGGGAAAACCAGCTCTCTCAGCAAATGGCTTTGTCATCCTTTGTTCTTTCCTCCTGGGGAGAATACTGGTGGGATTTTTGAGTAACTCACTTTGTAATAAGATCTGGCCATCAAGAACATCACAAATGCAAAAGACAAGAGGAGGATACTTGTGATGTTACCCATATAAAATCTCAGATGCTGCATAATTTCCCATGCCACAAACAGGTATCTGCACTGGCCAGCTGCTTGCTGGTAGCAGAAACCCTTTGATCTGCATAGGGAAGCAAAATCTTTGTCTCTGTTTCTAGGGCTTAAACTTGACCTGCTGAGCCAAACTACCTGAGATCAGTGCAGACCAGTCCTCTTAACCTTAAATTACACAAGCACTTGCAAACCAGCTCCAATTTGGAAGCAGGTGCCAGACACAGGCTCAAGCTGGACCCCTAGACTCTTCCATATTTGGAAGGGATATTTGAATCAAGGCAATCCTAATTTTGCAGTACCACATCTAATTTGTTCTTTTGCATCACATGTGGATTTTACTGCTGCTAATATAATTAATATAATAACAACAATAACACATTACATTAAATGAAATGTTTAATACGAATATGAAGATGTTATGTTAATATATGTACAATATAATATTATAGCAATAAACAATAAAACGGATAATGACATAAATAATGAAGATAATGAAGTCAATAAAAACAATAATAGTGAAGAAATGTAGGTCAATCTGAAATGAAAGCATTTATATTTCCGAAAACAAAACCTACAATATACTAAGAGACTCAGGAAACTAAAAATTTGTTTGGGTCATACCAAACACTCAATTAACTCTGAAACAAGGCTATAAAAGTTCAAGTGGTTTAAAACTTTCAGAATAATCACATTAGAAAATTATTTAAAAATGTGTTTAAAATTTCTAGATACTTCTGAAAGTGTTGAAATTTAGGAAGATTTTGTTTACTAACTGTAGGGGATTTAAAGCTATTTGCCAAATTCAGTCCCCAGTTGTGAACTGTTTTATTTGTCTGAAGATGCGTAATTTTGGTGAAAAAATAATCTATCAGAAAAAAACTTAGTCATTCTGTATTCTCATTTTTGTAAGAGCTGTTTCAAATCACAGGGTCAAAATGGCCAAGTCAGAGTAGATTTCCTTGACAAACTTTATTAATACTGGCAGAGATTATAAACAGTGAGATATTGCAACACACTTCAGGATTGCAACCAAGCATGAGTGGAAAACAGATATGAAAAAATTCATCGACAGGACATGGAGAAATATTTGTTCAGAATACAGTAGGCCAGGGACTTGGGCACTCAAATGATGTGGGGATCTGAATCAGACTTCTTTGCCCCTTCATCAGAGCAGAGTCTTGGACCTGTCTGATATCCCACCACACTGATCCCTGGTTTCTTCAGAAGGGAAGGACAAACAGACTCTTCCATTCGCCACTGCACCTTGCAAAACAGAGAGATGACGCTCTGCTCCTCAAACACACCTTTCTCCTGTGCTCCTCCTGACTTCCTGGTTTGGCTCAAAGGCCAATGTCTATCTAAGGGCTTACTGAAAACTCATGGACTGACTTTCCCCCACAAACCATAAAGGCATTTACATTCCCTGGAAAGAATAAGGGAATCACTCCCAAGGGTGATGAACTCCACAGCACAGATCCATTATCTGGGAATGTCTGGCCTCAACCTTTATAGCTCCCTTTGGAGATATGCCACTAAACAGCCTCTGGGGCAGTGAAAAACTATCCTGCAGTGAGGCACTGCTCCGGGGTGGAGAAAACCTGACTCCACAATGCTGAATGAGCTGATTCATTTGCTGTAATAACTTAACTGCCACAGCACACGGAGACTAAAGATGGGACGTGTGCAGAAAAGCCATAAAGCCTTAATGTTTTATATACTACTACTTAAAAGTCTGTCTAAATAAACAACCAGTGTTAACAAGGAACTAATAAGAAAACTTAGATAATGTGAGAGAAAACAGTATTGCCCAGCTCAACCAGGAAATCTGTGAGGCTGCCAGGAATTAGCTTCAGAAATCCAGAATGAATTCTAGACCTGAGATATTTTTCTTCCTGAGTCATTAGCGATCAGAGAGACATAGAGTGTGGGAAGGAATCCCAGGCTTCCCAGAAGATGGAATTTCTTCTGGTGCTGTACCAACACCAGAAAAGTTTGAGCTATAAACTTTGATTCAAGATTGTGCCTTAGACCACCTCTCCATTATAAAAAGCCCCAATGCTTTCCCTGTCGCATAGTATTATTTACTTACCAGTCCCACAGCATTTGTCAGGTGAGGTCTGCAGTGACGTTCTCTGTCTGGTGACCCCAAGTCTTTTCAACACCTCTCAGTTCCACCCTCACAGTGTCCCAGGTCTGCCTTCCCTCAGGAAGAGTTACTATAAATACATGCTGACTTCCGCACAAGCAGTGTACGGATCCCTCTGGAGCTGGGCAAAGTTCACAGGGCAATTACTTGGTGTCAAAGTAAAGCACTGACCCGGAAACTCAGCACTCTTCCTCTCTCCCAACCCTGCAGCTGTTTTGTGCAACAAGACATGTCTGAAAATGATGCAAGCATCACCCATGTGTGTGTCCTGCCCAGCACGTTATCACAGCACTAAAAGGAAAGTACCCTTCTGATGCACTCTGTGGCCTCTCCCAATCCATGTTAAACTGATCTAAATTCCACACAAATGCTTATGAGTGGAGGGAATTCAGAGCACTTGCCACCCTCAAAAGGTAAACCTTAGATCAGTACTGCCTGCATGGGAGAGTTTCACTGTTTACACAACTCAGTGCCTGAATATAAGTCCCTCTGTTGACTTCCACCATTAAAAGTCTCAATCACTCTAAGAAATACGCTTATCACAAAGGGAAAAATCTTTGTACAATTACAAACACAAGCACTAAGAGCACTGCCTTCAGAGCACATGCTAACAACATTTCCTCCAACTTCTTAGAAGAATTAATGAAAAGACACAGACCCCAGTGAATGCTTCATTCCACAGGTTTCTGAGAATGCCTGCTGCTGTCCTTTCCAGTGAAAAGTTTCCAGATCCTGGGTACATATGGGACTAACTTAAAGACAAGCACAAAAATGGTGCAGACACTGTGCTGCTGCTCTGTGTGCTAACCACATGCTCATTTATGAAAAGGTGATGTTTACTTTTTCTGGCAATGAGGCACTGGGTCAGGCACGGTATTCCTGCAACCTGTGACCAACAGCCTGTGCTGACAAAATGACATTTAATGGCAAGGTGAGGGTTGCGCTTGAAGAAAACATCTCCCTTATAAGGTATAAAAGCTGAAGGTGATGTTATTAAGAAGAAATTACTATTACCTGCAGCAGAATCACTTATTGGCATGGGTCCCCTCACGTAGGTGTCTCTCACAAGTGCTTATTTAAGTGAATGCTTACAATAGTCCGAACTTAGAATAAACCCTGATGTTTACATAGAAGAAAATCTCAAACCTCAGTTAAAAAGTAGAGAGCACAACACAGGGAGTTTTGGCTGTATCTCACTTTAGAAAAGAGAGGGAGAATTCATGGTCAGACAAGCAAGCTTGCAACTGCAGCAAGATTAACATCCTTCCACTCTGATTTGTTAAACATTAATTTATCCTTCATTTCAAGAATCTTCTACAGAGGAATTTATCTATCTATTGTGCAACTACAAAAGCAGTCTGCCCAGATGAGAAATGGGACTGCTGAAATTGTTTTGTGACCATGTCAGAAACTAACACCCAGGATATCAGTATGTGGCAGGACAACAGGCACATTCACAATGACTGCAGCAATCCCTAAACCATAAATTCAGACAAAATAATGAGATTGGATGCCACCAGCAACTAGCTGAAGGAAAATTAACTCATTGTGTTTCTATGTACACCCACTTCAAGCATCCTTTAGGGTCATTAAACATATTCACATGTCACCAAAAGATTTTGAATGTATTTTAGCTCAGTAAACTACACCATGAAAGAGAAGTAGCAGCTTACCCAGGCTGTCAATGCACTGAAGAAGTAGGAGTCAAAATACAGGATTTCTGGTTCTCTTCCTACTTTTAATTTTCAAACACTTAATTTATCCTTGTTTTTATTTACAACACAGCTAAAACTGCTGATAATGGACACATTCTCTCATATTGGTACTATGCTGTTCTAATGCTGACCGCCTTTGAAGAACATCTTGCTCCTGACAGCTTGTGGCACAGTGCACTGGTTTACACAAGTGTCCCTCCACCCACGCAGACCTTCCCTGCTGACCTTCTCACCAGCTCTGCTACTTCTTGTCCATATGCACTCTTGCTCCCTGATGATGCTCCTTGAGTTTTGAGCCTGTGATGCCACATTACCCCCAGCAGCTACTTCTTCATCCCACAGCCTGAAGTGAGTGGAGTCAATAAAAATCTACACCAGAGGAAGAGAAACTCAAGAAAAAGCTCCAAATAAAGGGAGTGATGAGTTCTTGCAACACTCAATTGGCTTGAAAAATAAAGCACCTGGGAGGCAAACAGAGAATTAGTGGAAAGAAAAAGAATTGATGGAGAGCTGAAGAGGACTCTAATCACTCAGGAAAGTGGGGAAAAGGTGCATATGATGAATGTTTCCACATGATTTCTGGGTAGTCAAGGAAACAGTTTTTATCTGTCTGTTCACTAACTGAACTTGTGTCTCACAGTTAGGAGGTCAATGGTATTTTAAGTTCTCCTGGTCTCTGATTGCAGGAGTCATGCACTTCTCCCAGCTGCAGCATGGAGCTCCTCCTATTTCATAAAATCTCAACATACAATGTCCTGAGAAGCAGCAGTATTTTTATAGGGTAGGCATGCAGTTTATAATATTGGTGGGTCAGAATTTCAGGTTTTTCTGCAATTGCCTCTAGAATATATTGAGGTACAACTTTTTTTCCTTTTTGTTTTTTTCTGTTAAGAGATAACACATTACATTCCTGTTGGGCTAAAGGGTAATAAGACCATTTTTATCACTTGGAAATAGGAGATTAAAATTTAGGTAAAATTTATTTGAAAATCCTAATAAACTTATTTGATGAAACTGTATCTTTACAGGCAATTAGTACACAATTTGGGTTTGGATTGTTGTCCATTTACTTTTTTTTTTTTGTTGTCCATTTACTTACTCATTTACTTTATTTAGAGAAGTACCTTCTCTCCATCACGTGGTATCTGATTGTCCCCATAGTATATACTAAATTTTCTTCTACTAACAGGAACGCTTAGGCATATTAGCAGCTGGAGCAGCAGGAAGGGCCTATCACTATCACTTGAATATTTTGAGAAAATACCATTATTTGATGTTAATCTTCACAATCGCTGCACCAGTAAGGTGGAAGAATGGGTGGGATTCAGAGCAAGGATAATGATGATGAATGCAAGAAATATAACCCAGCACTGAGTTAGATTATGCATTTATCTTTCATATATTAGAATTTTTAGAGACATATCCATTTACTTTTTGCCTACAAACACATTGGACAATATGTCCACCAGATATGCTCTAGAGAAGTCTATCTGCCATTTTGTGAAAGAACAAAGGACAATTGTTTTGTTACACTTATGCTTTGGTGCATTTGTGTGTGTGCTTGTGTAGTTACATATCTGAATATGCGTATACAAACACTCTCATATAGACACAGAAGAACAATTTTATGAAACCAAATTTAACTGCACATTTTTAATCCGTTTATATTTGCAAAGTTTATTAAATAAAAAAATTATGTTCATAATCTAAAGAAAATTTATAATAAATGAAATTTAAGAAGCCAGAGCATCTGAATTTTCATCGAAATTCAGTTTTTTTCAACCCAAGTTACAAAAATATAAAGCTCCAGGTCTTTTCCTCCTATTTGTCTTTGACTGCATTGCAGTTTTTGTGCCTAGTTTCCTTCTCTAGTCCTTTTTCATATTGATATAACTTTACAGCTCCAGGGCCCAGCATAGAATGGCCCTTCTCCTTCCACCAAACACACAGCTCCATTTGAGGTGGAGAAGGGCTGGCACACAGGACAGGACGAGGAATACACTGCCAGCCTCTAAAACACCACAGTGCTGTTCTCTTTCCCTCCTCCCTATCTCATCTTGAAAAGTACTGTCTGCATTACAGAAGTTTGCCTCAGTGAAGTGCTTACAAAACTGGGATCATAGAATCCTAATGTGAGTAATATTTAACCCTATCCTTCACCTCTCTTGAACTCATACGCAGCATCGTCAGTCAAAACTTTTTAATAGCTCATCATATTTTCTCAACAGAAGAATATTGAAATGTTGCTGGTTGTTCATCGTGATTGGTTCAAGGACATAGGGAGTGGTGAAAAACCATCCATCATCAATAGTAAGAAATAAATATAATTCCTCATTTATTTCTGAGTCATAGAAGACCTTATTCAAGCCCTCTAGCTACGGCTTGACAGAACAATCCCCACTAGAAAGATTCATGCTGTGTCTTATGTAATCCATTTGCTTTTGATTGGCTTTTTCCAGATGTTACTTCATCTCAGTCTTATAATTTGTCTGAAGAATTTGCTGAGGCTGCACGACATCTTAAAAAAAGAAGCTCCAAGAATGCTGTTTGGGAAAATTGATGTGACACACCAACACAACTTGAGAAAAGAATTTAATATTCAAGACTTTCTTACTGTGAAATTTTTTCTGAATGGCAGCAGGGAAGATCCCATAAACTGCAAAGGTAAACTCTCTCATGCAGTGATAAGATAATGTTACATAATGAAAAGATATACCTAGATATTACCCTGCTGAGAAGAAAAATAAAAATGCTCAAATAAAAAAATACACGAGGTGGAAAGCTGGTTTTGCCCATGGTGTTGGATATACAATTGCCTCTGTACCAATACAGGAACTTGAATGGGAATTCATCTTCAAAAGGCATGACCGAGTGTCTTATCTATATTAAGTTCACACAAATTAATTGCTAGTGTTATTCTGCCGACTACAGAAACGCCCCAAAAACACAACTTACTCCCAATTATTGTAATAAACATTAATAAGTTATGCCAAAGGAGAACTAGGTCCCCAACCTGCTTCATTACTCTTCTGGTTCACTGCAATTCCCATGGACAGTGTGCCTACAGCAGTAGCCTGGAGCAAAAGCACATCTAAGAAAGAACTGGGAATTCACAGGGTCCTTAACATACAGGTACGCTTCCTAAACTAAGGAAAATAACTTTGCCGTTTAGCCACCAGAGGGAGCTCATATGTGCCTTAGAATAAGACATGGAATTATTTGAAGTATTTTGCAGAAAGTAATGAAGCAAGGACAGTGCAAGACTTGAGCAATCCCAGAAATCCAAGTCTTATTAAACATTTTTTGTTCACTTTTAGTCTATACAAGAAAGGTTTAGTTTTTCATAAAACGTGAGCTTTTACAGAGGTGATAAAAATGGCACGACTTGGCCAAGCATCTGTTAGTCTATTCTGAGCACATACAGGTGAGTCACAAGTTTAAACAATGAACAAGAAAAGGAACCCAAAGATTGCCTCCTGAACCTGTACACAACCAAGTGTTAAGATACCTTTAACTGCTGAGCCCCCTCTGGCTTCTGCTGAAACCCGATCTTCAGTATTTTTAGCAACTAGCTCCTGCTCGCTATTGAATTTCTAACCGTTCCCATCTAGACTTGTGCAAACAACACTCTGTGCACAAATGCCACCAAAAGCATGATGTGCCGTACTGAACTTTCATTACAGGTGCTGATACCCGAAAGCAAAAGTCCCTACCTTCAGTTTCTGATTAAATCTACAGCATTGACAAGAAAAACTCTCTTAAACTGGTAAACCTTACAGGTTTTCTGGAGTATAACAGTGAGTACGGAGAATTGTAACAACACATAAATAGTCGCCCTGCAGCAGAGAGCTGCTTCTTCAGAAACACTTTCTAGCAATGTGCAAGAATTAGGAAACTGGCTGCTCGTCTGTGCTTTGCCAGAGAGCACCAGTCGTCTGGAGGACATGTACCGCCAGCAATGTCTTACATGACAATTTGTTCAGTGGTAGATGCTTATGTGCAAAACTGAGTAGAACCTCGCATACCACATTTGACTTTCAAACCACTGAGCATTGACCACTGGAGATGAGCTCTGGCCACCCAGTGACTTCTCATACAGGACTTGGTACATATTTCATACCACAAAAGAAACTGCAGACCTTGCTGAAATCAATAAGTCAAATCAACTCCTTATGGAAGATAGAACTTTCGAATGGGGTCCCGGACAATGGACTTAATAGGAAAGCCAAATTCTAGGCTTCATAAAATCTTTACTTTACTACTGCAAAGTCAGAATTGGCCCAGTTCACAGGCTAATTAGAGAAATTTAATAGAAAGGTCAACCACACAGAAAATATGCTTAGTGGCTACAGCAAGGACGTAAGTGACAAAAAAAAAAAACAAACCTCAATTCTCCCTTTAGACAGCAGAAGTCAAGCACTGTAAGACCACCAGACACTACTCTGCGCTTTTTTCTGCAGCCTATACACTCCTGAGCAGATGACTGCCTACTTCACTTAAAAAAAAAATGGTATTTTAAACTAGTTGCAGTGCTGTCTGCTGCAAAATTGATGGCAGTAAAATGGTCTGACTCAATTTTATTCTTGTCATACTGCTAAAATGCACAGTACCAGGACTTGCATACCTGATAATCCACTTTTTCTGTATATCTTGACTCTAGCACTTAACTTTTCGTTTTTCATGTATGGTTTTAATTAACCCTTACTCGGGTCCAGCAAGCCTGTCTGTCATACAGCGTTGAAACGGCTAAGATTTTAATCATCTGAGCCTCAATTTGTTGCCTCAAATTCCTCTGAAAATACGAAAAATGTAATCGTTTGAGACTCAATATTCTGAAACTTCTGAAAGCTTAGGAGAATACAGCAAATAACCAAACTGACTGTAATCTCAGTAAAACTGGTAGTAGTAATTTGGAAGCCAAAAGATGGAACAATCCAGAACTAAACGACAACATTGGACACTTCAGCTTTGTTTCTTATGTCTAAACTGAAGTGATGCTATGGCCACTCAGAGGAATTTTAACACGCATCTGTGTCTATCAGATCCCTTCAGCCGTATCAAAGGAACAATTTTGACATCTAATGAAATTGAACAAACAGTTCAATAAAGTATGCAATTGGTTTGAAGTAATTTTGAATTAAACCTTAGGTCGATAGCACTTTATAGCTTACTGTGATTTTTGGGACACATGAAATCTTGCAGGACAGGTTTTCTGCCTGTCTGAATTTCCTCATCCCTGTTCTCCATGTGTGATTAATCATTTAACTGGACATAAAACCATTTGCAGAGATCTCAGTAAAAGCTGTACTGATAAACAATATTGTCTTCTAGAGCCATGATAGTTTAAATTGTGATCAAAACCTGAGGTTGAATTTGGATACCTCAAGTCCCCTCTCAATCAGCTTTGACCTCAGTCCTTAGGAGCCCAAGTTGTATTTAGCATCCCTCTGCACTTCCGCTGCCTTTGTCCTGATTGCAAAGAAATTTCTGTCATTCATTTTGACTCATTTTGCTCTCTTTTCCTTCCGCAGGAGACAGAAAAGCATCAACCTTTATTACATGCGTGAAAAGAAGAAGGGAACATGGCACAGTTTTAATCAACTCTACTGCTCAGGCTGAAGACGTCATAAAAGCTGATGATTTAGCAGTGATTGGCTTCTTTAGGGTAATTATCTGGAAAGCTCAAAAGGCTGATTTCTGTCCCAGCTTAGGGATATACTGCTTGCTATCACCACCAAACCCCATGCATTCAAAAGATTTAAAATTCCCCAGAAACACTCAGATCCTCAGTTTTCTCTAAATTAAAAAAAAAAACAACTCAAATTTTCACACTTCAAGATAGGTGGCCCAGGCAGAAAAAAGAAAATCTTACACCATAGCACATTTCCTTAAGCAGTACCAAGGGACAGAGACCCTGAGAAGTGCTTCTGAGAGCAGGGTGCTCCAGCTGTGTTTGTACAGCTCTGGCTATTCACAGCAGTGTTTCCTGCATCATCAGAGAAAGGACTTCTGCCAAACTCCCCCAGTTTTGCTGGTATGAAGAAGGCCAAATCTGCATGGACAGGAACTCATAAAAATATTACTGCTGTGTATGAATAAACATTTGTTGTCCTTTCTCAAACAAACCCTACCAGTTTCCAGAGCAAAATAAAGTTCTTAGGATTTGGGCCGAATGCTAGTGATCAACACTCCATGGAGATGCTGTCAGAGTGAATAGAATAGGAACTGCTCTTTCAATGTGTCCTTAAAATCTTTAATATCCGGAAATTTAATCAAGGATTTTTCTCTAGCTAAAGAGACTTTTATTCTGATATCTTGCTCCCAGTTAAAAGGGCAATATCTGGACTCGTACCTGAACTGATAATATCCCAAATGTACTGACTAGAGTAAATAGTCCAAGTTTTGTGGCTATGGAGAACAGGATCCATTACCAAAATTCCCCGTATTAACTAAGCTGGTGAGCACATAGAACATAACAAGACAAACTGTGAATATGCTCAGTGCTCAGAATTTTGGTTTGCAGCAATCTGCTTGCAGCCATTTAGGAAGGAAGGCAGTTTTCCTGTGCTGGGGGAAATTGAGAAACTCTTTCTATCACAATGATGCCAGAGAGTTCCCTGAACCAGACTGATAGCAGACATTGCCTGCAGATGTGTTTGACTGGACACTGGCTTTGCTCGGGGGCTGAAATGACAGTAGATGAGCATGAGCTTAGGCATGTCAGAAATTTAATGGGTAGAAGCCAAGAAAATATTATCCAAGCAAATAAAGAGCTGTATTTGGTCTTCCTTTACTCACAGATTGCTCACAAAAATGAGCACCAGGATGTGTTGGAAGGTCTCAGCATATAAATTATTATGCATCTAGCATGAAATAATTGATTAAATCAAATCTGAAAGTGCTGTTGCCTTTTATCCTGCTTATTGCTATGAGTTTGAGGGTGGGCAGAACAGTGATCATTTGACAGACGTAAGAGTCAAGGACCTTGCCTTAAAGGGATTCAGTCAAAAGTCCCAGATATACCAGTCAGCTCCTCCTGTGAGCAGAGAGCCCTTCTCTGTAATCCCTCGCCTCCTGCCGGCTGTGCAGGGGAAGCAGCTGCGGGCACAATCCCTCCCTCTCTGCAGAAGGCTTTGCAGAAGGTTGGAGTGCCAGGGGAGAGCAGGGAGGAGAGAGGGGACCCCACACCATCCCTGCTGACCGAGGCCAGCAAACACACGCTGGAAAGAGGAAAACACTAGTGTCACAGCACTCCTAGAGTCCCCCCTCTGGGGTAATCCGGGAAAGCATGACCCATTTTACAATTATATTTGGCTCTTTATTCCACAGTCTTTTAGGGGCCTGCTTCAGCTGCAGCTGTAATACGATCACGTCTTAGCAAGGTGTAGGGCAAAAGCTTAATAAATACTCTTTCTGTAACTAGAAACGTCACAATGACAGTGTGGAAGTTTTCTGTGAGACAGCAAGAGATGTGCCAGAGATGCCTTTTGAGATGACAGCCAGTGATGACGTCTGTGCTAAGTATGGCATTCGGAGGAACTCTCTTGTTGTGTTTAAAACGTAGGAGTACAAAAATATAGCAGGTAAGGTATTGTGACAGCTGTGGGCTATGGAAAGGCAGATTGGGAAATTTTCAGGTCATAGGTAAGTTTTATACTTAAGGACATGGACATAATAGATTTACTTTCCAATCTGCATTCTAATCAATATTTGCTGCCAAGTTCAGTGACATTTGCAGAAATTCACCTTTTTTGTTGTGTTGCTTTTGACCAGAAATTTTCTTCCAGTCCACAACAGAAGAAGTGGCACACAGAGTAGCAGTAATATTTAGACTAGGAAGTAGTCAGAACAGTGATTGCCTAAGTGAGCATATTTCACAGAGAGTGCGTATAGATGTTGGAAAGATCTTTCAGTATAACAACACTACCCAAAAAATTAAAGCTGTCAGCTGTACCTAGAATTTTAGCTGTAATCGTGTTTCTGTAATCTAGCTGTGACATTCATTTTACAAGCTATGAAATTTAAGTTGTTGAGGGTCAAAAATCTCTCACTTTTAAAGCCTGTAATTTTGCTCCTATAGTTGACAAAGCCACTGACCTTATAAACTTTACTCTTTATCCAGGGAAAACTTGTGCATAATTTAGTGCTTGAAGACTGCAAGCAGACAAAACTGGGTCTGATGAGTCTAATCAAAACTCTTACCTTGGATTTGGTCACTGAATATAATATTGAAGTACCTGCATTTCACTGTGTTAGAAAAAACTGCAGGAGAAAGACAGAAATCCATGCAGAAAGACACCTAGAGAGTTATTCTGCACCTTAGGGCGTGAGAATTTTCTTTGCTTGTTTGACAAAGACACTCTTAAACACAGCTAGAATGCCAGCAGAAGCCAGCACGCAGCTCTGGGCCCAACCCAGACCAAATCATGCTTCCCCCTGTTGTTTCCTAGAGGACATGAGGAATAGCTGGTGTAACAGAGAGCTCTGAGCATGCAAACACCTCCCTCCTGTGGAGGCAACACAAAGGCCTAGGCTGCTTCTGCAGGGAGTAAGTATGGTGGGAGGGTGGAAGGTCAGTCCCTAATCCTGAGTCCAAACATTCCACCACAACACAGCAACAGGGAGGTCTGGGCCAAGGCAAGAAGGAAGAAACCAACAGGAATGGTTGCTAGTGCAGGTAGGAAAGGCAAGACATGGAAATACCTGCTTGCCTGGGGACATCCCACTGCCTCTGATTAGAGGGTGGCGTGAGAAAAAGGTAGTCCTGTGCAGGGAAGGAGATACAAGGTGCGGATGTCACCTAGAAGGGGAGAAAGCGCCATCCAGGTCTTGCCCCCACAGCTGCTGCCGTTGGGCCTCCCTGGGTAACTTCATCTTTAACTTTCAGTATTAATTCTTCCATGTGTGTTATAAAGGAGGTCAGACTAGAAGATCACTGTCACTTCTGACTGCAGCCATGTGTTTGCATGCCGAGAAACAGTTATAGGCAGTCATACACACAAATATCTTGCTTATCTGTGGTGTTACTCCTGCTCCAGTAGCGGAGACACTGAAGAATAGTGAGTCAACTTGTATTAAAGTATCACATATTGGTAAATACATACATTCATATGATACAGGTGTTTTACCTTTTCTGTTCTGTTAAGATTTATGAAGAAGAGCAATAAGCACTTTGTAGGGTAATTTAGAAGTATTACTTAAAGATGTGAAATCAAACCACAGTAAAAGGAGAAGGGGAAAATCTTCAGTACTCTTGGCTGCTTTGACATTTGTTAACTAAGATCAAGGTGTAGTAAAGTCCACAGAGCTTCTGGGTTTTGGCCTGAGACAAAAATGATTTGCCACAGTTCCTTGAATTTATGGTTAGATTGTACGCCACTGTCAATCTCCACGGTCCTTTTCTTCGAAATGTCTAAATCAAAGCTGGAAGGCCAAACCAGCTCCATGATTCTCACTTTATCATCAGATATTGTTTGTTTTGCTAGATAATAACGAAGCAAGGAATGGACAGATTTTTGAGTATTTTCGCATCAGGGACATTGATGGTCCTGCTCTGAGAATCCTAAATCTGACCAGCAATGCCAAGTACAAATTGCCTGCAGATGAGCTGACCTTGGAGAACTTAAAAGAGTTTTGCCAGAGCTACCTAAATGGAAAGGCAAGGGTAAGTCCATTACTATTGAGAAAGCTCCCTAGTGTACCAGCTAAAACATAACAACTTGGCAGAGCACTCCCTATTTAAATTAGGACAGTGTTCTGTTATGAGCATTTGTTTATTAATCTACTGTCACCGTAATGCATTCATCTCCAGTTGTTGACAAAGCATTCCTCTTAATTCCTCAAAGTATTTGAAAACCAAGGTGGACTACAAAGTTTTCCAGTCCTCCAATGTAAATACTGGATTGATCGTGTGTGGCAGTATATTTTAATTGCTGCCAGCTATTTTATTTTAGTGGTTTGGAAACTCTCTATGTCTCAGTCTTTCCAATAATATAATGAAGATATTTCATCCCTTATTTGGGGTGAGATGCAAACAATCATTTCAACAGCTTTTAAGGTTACAGAAAAATCCAGTAAATAGAAATATGACTGTTGGAGAGGAGATTTACGTATGGTATTTATTTTAAGGGAGTTTAGGAAAGTGCATTTTCCCAGGGGGAGAATTCCCAAAGGTAAATACAGCATTTGTTGCCATAATGAGGCATCATCACACTCATAAGAAAAATTCATTAAAAGGTTTTTCTTACTCAGTCCTCCCCAGGGTGATCTACAGGGAGAAAAGGAAGCGCATTCAGTCTGAGAGTAGGCACCATCTAAGGACCATGAGTAGGTCGATCATGTATTTAGTATTGGAAGGGAGCAAAAGAACTGAAGGAGAGCGGATGCGGCCTCTTTTACACCAAGATCTGCTTGAGGGGTATGGTCCCACCAAGGACAGCTTCCATGGCACACATTTGCTTTTCTGCTATTGTGCCATGCTGTTAAAGGAGAGAAATTCCCAGCTACTGCACTGTAAATTGTAGAAGTCTTGGGGGGACAATGACTAGTGGTGAAGGCAGAGATTTAGTCAGCAATGCACACTTTCTGGTGTGTTTTACTTCGCTGTTGGGGCCCCACAACACGTAAACTTTTCAGTAGCCCAGCTTCTGAACATTGGGCAACATGAATCAGGACAAAGAATACAGCTGTGTTCCAAAGGATAATTTTCAGACAATCTGCTACAGAATATGTGTTCAAGACAGGGACGAGTAGTTCTGAATGCCCACTACCCATGGGTATAAGATCCCAGCTCCTGCTGAAGGGAGAGAAGGTGGAACTGTGATGGCCGGCCAGGATGTAATATAAAAATTATCAGACAGTAGCAGAGCACAGTAGGTAAGGTCCCATCACTCTCACATTAACGTAAGCTAGAGTTTCTCAATGTTCCCTGCAATTTCACAGCAATATTTCTGTTTCTGCTGAGCAACATCTCTCTAGTGAAGAAATTCCACAAGAGTGGGACGAGCCCCTGTCAAAGTGCTTTTTGGGCAGAATTTCAACAGTATCTTTTTCAATGAGACCATGACTGTATTTGTTATATTTTGTAAGTGTTGTTGTTGAATTCGAATTTTAAGATGCTTTTACATGATAAATAGGAAGGAAAAAATGAAAGGTCATGCTTATATATCAAACTAGTCTCTGCTCTTAACAGAATCTGAGCTCCATGAATGTTTATTTTTTGTGGAAAAAATTGAAGAAAAATTTGTGTCATATCTATGCTGTGATACCTTTGCTGACTCAGTGTTTCACTGAGGTAGCACTGGATCTCTTCAGTAAATATTTGTCAAGGCTGTATCAAATCTCTGAGTGAAAGACAATAAAACACTGGAACATACGCGGTGTATGATGTGTTGCACAACATGAGTCAGGCTGCCTTCCAAGAGGAGAGGGAGAGTTAAGTGAGATTGTCTGGTTATAAAGCTCTAGGATTGTATCCCAGATAAGAATTGTGCTTTAGGAAATTGTAACTCTTTTTCCTCCTCTGTCTGCAAGGGATGTGGTTTCCTTACATGACTCTTTCTGGCAGGAAACCTCTGCTCTATCCTTGCACCAGCTGGCAAGGATTAGTTTGCGCCTTAGTTACTTCAGTAAAGCAAACATGCAGCGTTCATGGAAGTACAGACAACCAGTTGTACTGTCTTGAATTCCAGAAATTCCTAAAGTACATTCCTGCCATCCTCCTTGCTGGCTGCAGCTGTGTCACTCACACGTAATTTTTACATTTTGGTATCATGAACAAACAGAATGATCTCAGCAAGAATTGAAACAAGTCCTCTGAAATGAAAGGCCGGTAAAGAGAATATACTGTATTCAGTCAAGTATTCCTGAAATTTTAATTCTTTACAACCCATTGTTTTCCTGACTGACGGACTGCAACATTGTTGTGAGCTTTTTAAAGAGATACTGGGTTCTGAGCAGTTTGCCTTTCTGGTGACTTCCATCAGTGCAGCGTGAACACAGTTAATTCTATTATACAGGAAGTAATTTGTGGTTCTGACAAGTTTCAACATGGGAATGATGCAAGAGTTACATGGGTTGCCCTGGTTATTTGGCACGCCTCTCCAGCAAAGTAGTCCAACTTTTGTGTTTGCTACAGTTATCAGTGGTTAAAGAGAGGTAAAGCAGCACTGCTATCAGAAATGTGTTAATGAATAACTAGTTATCACTACATGGTACTGAGAAATTCATGAAAGGCAAATGGTTTCAAACAGATACTGACCACAACTGCAGCCCCAAACCCTGTTAAACCGCAGGGCTAGGTAAGTCCCCGTGATTGCACCATCACATGCACTTCTGTGTTCTTCTAATATTATTTTTTAATTTGCAGATGCCCCTTGGACCCAGGGGTACAGAAAACTCCTGCCAATCTGGGATAAGCTGGGAGAGCAATATGAAAGTCACAAAGATATAATGATTGCAAAATTGATGTCACAGCAAACAACAGCTGCACACCAAGGCAGGGGGCTGTGCTTGCACGTGCACAAGTCTCAGGGAGAAAGGAGTCCTTTCAGTAAAAAAGCTTTGGTCCTTTTCTGCTCAGCACTGGATTCTGAGTAGACATTGCTGCCAAGGACAGGAATGAGAGGAGAAACCCTTCTATTGTCTCATCCTACATATGAGGCTGCGGCAAGAGTTCATCCTTTATCCTTTAGTCACTTGCACTACAACTCCATAGGGCCTCACAGCCTACGGATATCTCCGAATGATGGCAGTGCCTTTGTACTTCAAACCATGACAAGAAGTGTTCTGTCAAAGAAGTACTTGTGCTGGTTGTTTCCAGAGCATGTATGGTAAATATCTCTAAAATGTTGGTACTGCTCGTTACATGCCTCTACATTTTCACAAAACCCAGAAAAAAATTTTTCTTCTATACTATTAAGGCAGTAGTTTTACTTCATTCTGGTATCCCAGCCTCCACTGGGAATAAGTATTTGTCGTCAAGACCAGTGATTTTTGCAATATGCTACCTAAGGAATCAGCAATAATTAGAAAATGCTGGTGAACGTGAAGGCGAATAAAAAGAGTAAATAGGTACATTATCCAACTATGTAGATTATTGTGCTGGTTTGAAAGCAAAATCAGTGAGACTCCAAGTCAGAAATACAATTTAATAGGAAAAAGTAAAATACATGCAAGTAATACAAAGAAAACAAAAACCACTGACAGAGTCAGAATACAACCTGATACCCTGCTAGTTAGGGTCGTGGCAGAAGTCCAGATGAGGTGGTCTTGCTGAAATAGTGATCCTGTAGACAGGTCTGGTAGCTCTTGTCCTCTGGAAACCAGTGGGTCA
>VXBU01014678.1:24540-95045 GCA_013400315.1 Bombycilla garrulus
GATAGTCCAGGGGAGGAGGCAAAGAAAAGCACTGCCCCTCCTTTGTTTCAACAGTTAATGAAGATGGAGATAGAATACAGACCCTCTGGCACATTTTACATTGTAACCTAGGACAATTATGTAATTAAAAAGAAAATATCTCTGAAGTAACAACAAAAAAAATTTAAGATACTGCCATAATTAAGGCATTACTAAGGTTTTAATTTTTCTTCTTAGTCTTTAACTTAAATTACATTCTAAGACTTAAGCTTAAATTACATTCTAAGACATTTACACCTGTCTTAATTTATTCTTTAAGAGATTTTACTCTCAGCTGTGCATACACAACTACTGATGAATTGAATTGCAGTCCTGCACACTCACTTGATATTTAGTCTTCCAGCAGAAAAGCAGAAACCCATTAAATGCTTACAATAAGTCAGTTTGCAAAAAAAGAAATAAACAGAAAACCCCAAACCTATAATACTTCCATTAACTATTAAGGGATTGTTTCATACTTTAAAATACTCTGGAGTTAATGGCCATTTGAAATCTCAAGCTTTTCCTTGTGTACGCCTCCCCAGTAAGCAGTGCAGGAATCAGCTGCTTCTCGGCCTTTTCAGATCTTCAGGCTCTGAGAAATTGCTGTTCCAGCCATCATCAGAGTTGATAAAAATCAAGACTCATCTGGCTGTGTTGATTGCCGCTGAAGAATTGAAAAGTATTTCTCAAGAAACTTAAAATATAAAAACCATAAAAAAGTAGTTTCAAAACTGCCACAATTTTTATTGAAATGGAATGGACATACCAAACTTTTAGTATACTAAAAGTGTACAATTTTAGCAAACTCGCTACTCTGGAGGGGTCTTGTTTGCAGTCCTTTGAACTCAAATCTCGTGTAAGAGTACCCAGTGTAAAGTAGCAGAACATTATTGATCTCAATGGGAGTGAGATAAGCAAAGCTAATAGGCCTCCTTCTATTTCTAAATACACTCAGATAACAGCAGACAATTCCCAATGTCAAGTACATAAACTTCTACAACTTTTTGCTAAAAAACTTGTGCATAATCCTTTGATAGTTCCAGAGAGCAGACGTTGTTTTGGGGAGGAATCTTTAATATACAGTATGCTGCTTAGACCCACTCAGAAAATTTTAAAGTTCTATACTGAAACTACTTTTTTCGTTAAACTTCCTCAGAAGAAAATCCTCAGAAAATCCCCAATTTATGGTGAAGTACAATAAAATTATTGTCACTGCTCATCTTCATCCTGTTCTTTCAAGCTGTGCAGCAGTGTATCTTAAAAACTAATCCAGAATTTGAATTTCCATCAAAATCTTTGAACATCTTTGGATAGTATGGCTTAAAATACTCTGCTCTTCATAATATCTTGCAAATGTTTTTTGTTAAGCACAAAATCACCCACTGATATTAGCATCTGGCAGGATCCCAAACTAGTACCATAAAATAACAGTTTCTTTTTACAGAAATCCATTTTTTTCTAAGGAATACGCAGCTATGTCTTCTTTACATTCAATTTTCTGATGATGTTGGAACCTGCTGTGTCTCTGTCCTTGCTTTCTAAACTGAGCACAAAAATCTAGAGTTTGGTCAGTCTAAAGAACCAAAATCCTCTACCTGATTTTGCCATTATTCCCAAAATTTTGTGTACAGATTTCCATACTTTAAATTTTTTTTCCAGGAAGTGGCCTATACTGGGGAATATACATTGGAAGCATTTTCTGAGTCTTAGAAGAGTGAAGAAAGAAAAAAGTAGATCCAGGAGAGAAGGTAGGCATTTTGTGCAGACACTGCCTGATCTGCTGTGTAATCCAGGCAGGTTCTCAGCTTGTGGAGACATTCCTGAACGGGCGGCAGCACAGCCACTGTCCTGGGACCCTGCTCGTGCCAGTGCTGCGGTGTTCCTTCCAGTTTGTAGCCGATTCCATCCCCAGAGCAGCTGCAGTCATGTACCACAACCTGGCAGGCACGCACCCACTCACATCCTTGTTTTTTTCACAAATAACCCTCATCTTCCACTGCTCATGTTATCCCTGCATCACTACATCCACACTGGCAGTGAGCACAGCATGGCAGAGAGAAGCCTGCACCCTGGCAGGTGTGCAACACCACTTGTTCCCCATTTTTGTTGGAAAAAACAGCGTCCCAGCTAAGTGTCAGCTGTAGCTGTAGTTGTTCAAGTCTCCATTGCCCACCTCATTCTGCTACATTCAGTGTAGCTTTTCTTCCTCATAAAACAAGGACACAGTTGAGAGCAGATGATGTCCCTTCTCTGAGAAATCTGGCTGTGATTGTTGCCCAGTTCCTCGACCCTTTCTTCTCCGCTGTAAATCAGACCAGAGAAGTGTTTGCTGTCCCACAGCGGCCTCTTATTTAATCACAGACACTTCACCGTAAACAGACACCGGGCAAGTGAACAATGTGACTGATTTCCACACAGAGAACTACAAGCAACAGAAAAAATCCTAATATGTAAATGGGATACTGACCACCCAGTATACGAATCCTGGTCTCTTTCTGCCCAGACATGAAGTGGAACCATCGTTGCACAATTGTTAACATTCTTTTCAGCTAGTAGGAAAACTGTCTGCGAATGGAGAAACAGTTTTGAGATTTCCGTCTTATATCCACCCGAGGCTTTGATTTTCTCCTGTATTCAGTGCTCCAATATGTAATTACTGATGGAGAGAGATGAGTAAACTATTTCTGGGACACAGAAGGCTGCAGAGCAGGATCAAGACACCCACCTTTGCCCAGCTTCTGCACAATTCTGCTTTCCAATACCCAAAGCCTGCAGCTGATGTCGGCCTCTTTTATGTTCCTTAGTGCTGTGTTTCAAGCAGATCTGTTGAGTCCTACAAGGGGTCTTTTTCCTGCAATGTTTGAGCTCTGTATATTCTGTTGTCTCTTCTTCATGCTGTATTTCACATAAACGAATAAGTAAAAAAAGTCAGCTTAGAAAATACCACTCTAAACCATGTTCTGTGTAGCAAAAGGGATAACTAATTGGCATTTTCTGATCTGTTAACTTTTCCCACCCTTACCTGAACAATTTTTCCCAGAAGATTGCAGTATTAGAACATTTGCTGTACAGTGCTTGATATGAACTCGCCTCTTGAAGTAATTCTTCATCCTCACCTTAGCACATTCACAAACACACAAACAAGATAAATAGGGTAGTTTGATTGGAGACTGCCAAAGAAAGATATGTGCCCATCAGCACACAATAGTATTCTAAGATCATATTAAATCTTAACACAAAACTTCATCTAAGCTTTGCCGTAAACCAGTGCTAAGGGCTTGAAAACAAAGGGGATTTTATCAACAGCTGCACTATTTCTGACTTCATTAATAAGACCCCAAATTTCTTGGTTGAAAAGATGAAAATCTGTATTTCAACTAATCTAATTTTTTTTTTTTTAAGAAATACAAGAGTAATTGTCTTTGTGAACACTTGTAGAAAGCAATCCTTCTTCTGCACTTCCTTTTTAAAAGGGATTCTTTAGGATGAATCAAAGAGGCTTTCAGCCAAAAGGAAACTGTAATAACAGAGAAAAAACTTTAATAGTAAAGAAAAGGAGAAACAATATGAGCATTGTGGGGAATCCTTCCTGGAAGGAGTTCACTGGAAGAATGACTCATCTCAAGTGAACACGGAACTGGATAAAAAATAAAAGTAAAGCGTTCAGTATCCATGTTTCTCAGCATGTGATTTCTCCTCTAAATCCAATTTAACTCCTAGTTTTACTGGGATCAGTTCTCATGGGGCCTAAAAGTACTATCGATATTGCTTAAACAATGGCTTAATAACTCCTTTAAAAAGTTGTATTTGTCCTGGGAAACAGATCAAAATATAAAACGACACTATCTGAACAAGATTCGCAAGAAGGTTGCAACTGACTGCTCTCCAAAACAGCTCTCTTGTTTCCAAGGGAGACTAACTTCCCAAAAAGAAGGGTCTAACACTGGAAACAGCACATCTAGAGTGATCTTCAGAAGAAGTCACTGAAGTTAGGGGCTGTGCCCAAAGGGAGAGTAGGGCACAGTTCAAGATTTTTTATTATAAAGTAGTAGAAAATGCAGAAATAGAAATATAATTTAATTACAGTGAGAAAATACAATACCTAATGCTCAAAATCACAAATATGAATCACATTTTAGTTATGTTTTGTCCCTTAACCACCCCTCACATGTTAAAGACGTGAGACAGGTGAAACTACTGGACAATAGTAATTTCTTCCTGCAAGGGCCAGATAAAGTAGAAATAATGCAGAAATAATTTCTGAAATCTGAAACCTTTTCTTACACAATTAGAGAGGGAAGACCACGTATCAGAATTTCGTTTCAGAAACAAGTGTTCAAAATCCCTCTTTCCAAATTGCTAATGCTAATAATCACTTTGTTATGTAAGCAGGGGAAAAATTAGGTGAAACTTAGAACACGAAGGAACACCCATTTGAATGGAGGAAAGCTCCATCAGTGCTGTGAAGAATACAGCATTGAAAAAAGCATGAAGACACCCTAACCCTCACCTGTCACACCAGTCAACAAGAGAGGGACAGATTTGAAGTACTGGACCTGTTACATTTTATGATGCTTTGTTAAAAAGTGCAGGGCATGACAGGTGGGTTGTTTGCTCTCCAGGTTGCAGGAAGTGATTAAATAAGCACACTTCGAGATTTAAGGTGAATTATTAACTTCTTTACTTTACAGTTCTTGCAGATAAATAATACTCCTCATGCACCAGACCTCAGGAGGCTGTTGGCTGGTCTACACTGATAAGGATGTAACAAGGAGACACAGGACGTAAAACAGTTTATGCTGATTCCCTGTGGGCACAATTTAATCTCTGCTGGGGTTGAGGTTCATTGGAACTGCAATTAAACCAACTTAATGGAATCAGATCCTTGTGGAAACATGTTTATTGCTAGACCACCGTTCCTATATATAGTCCACCCAGATTTTGCAGGTCTTCGACCTGTTTTTTTGGAGCAGTTATGGAGACTGCCTGAAATTGGTGAAGACCAGGGGCTAGATGGGAGACACACTTTGAGGTTTTTCTACCAGGAACATCACCTACATGGGGAGAAGAAGATGAAAGCTTTACAGGAAAAGTACGGCTTAAAAGAGAGGATGGTAGAGGTGAGAGCTAGGAACCACAGAGGAGTTAAAACTATTCGAAAATTATTCTTTGAAGATGCCAAGTAACGCTTAATTCTCATGGTTTTAGCACGGAGTAAATTTTTGATAGAACTACAGTGGAGCAGAAACCAAATCATACTATCACTTAGTGGCATGAGGAAAAGTAGAGAGTTCAAAACTAAGTCTGCTGTGCGTGGAAGCTCCAGCTGGACAATGTGGGTGGAAGTTGACAGTGTTTCTCAGCACGCTTATTAAGAGGATTTCATTTACAGATACCACAGCAGCAATGACTTCTCAATTTGACCAGATGGGTGAACAAAAACTACTTCTCTCATACACCCTGAAGTCAGTTCTCCCTGCCATATCAAACACAAGTTGTCCGGGGAACTGAAGTGGTACCTTGGGTAAAGGAAACCTGATCACTGCTGGATATTGGGTTTCATTTGACTTTCATTAACATTGGACATTCATTAACAGACAGAAGCCTTCATGTGATATCCTGTGAGATGAGATTAAGAAGACAATGAGAAGAACTGAATCCCAAAAAGAGGGAAGCGTCGGTGTGCTTTCCCTTTGCGGCTTTCAACAGGATGAAATCTGAATGGCAAGCAGTGCCACCAGTATATTTTGAACAACTATTAAACACAGAAGCCATAATCTTTTAATTAGTTTCCATCCAGAAAAATAGAGCAAGCAGTGTTCAACACCAATCTGTATCTGGCAGATGGGTTTACCATGCAAGATATTGAAAAATATGAATTTTCTCTGTGTCTACCTACTGTATACAAGGATCAGTCCTGAAACTGCTATCTATCCTATTATGAGGCGCAAGATTACATTTTAATGAAAACCTGTGACATTTCAGCAAATAATGTTCTCATTTCTGTTCCAGCCGCTTTCACATGTGGTGCCAAGAGAAGGGGCTGAGTGCAGACTGAACGTCTGAAATATGACAAGTGTTTCAAATCTACTTGTTAAAACATGTGCTAAAAGCCTGCCTGAATCATATCTCTTCCTTGGTCAAAATTCTGCCTTCTTACTGTCTGAGCTCCTCCAAGTTTCAGCCATGGCAGAAGGAGCCCATGGTGCCAAAGAAGTAGCCGGGAACGTTGCATTTTTTTCCCTCTGACCAAAGTCAGCTCCCGAACATATTCCTGGAACAAAAATTTTAAACTGTCACAAGGAGAACTGAGCCCTAAGCGTGTGAAATGCAATCACTTCATCAAGCTTTGTTAAGTCAAACACTACTTCTTCTATTTTAGTTTAACACGAAGTGAATCAGCTTAATTTTAGAATACATCATTATAACCGTGCTCAGATTTTTAAATATTACTTAAAACCATAAGAAAATTTAAAAATCAATATTTATTAGCCAAACTTGTTTTTGTAAATGAATACTAATATTTTGAATGCCCCACTCATATGAATACTCTCCTCATGCACATAAATAAGCCGTATCGATTAAGACAGACAGGACTAAGTAAAGAGATATGAATGCATAACAGAAATGGAGCTGCTGTAATCTGCACTGCCAAAATGATTTGGCTATCAATACCAGCAGCAGAGTCAACCCTCTCAGCTAGGAATCTTATTGATAAAAAGCATCACAAAGTTTAATACTAAAAGGGATAAACTTGAACCATCCCCAAGAAATGCTGATGTGTTTTTTTATTCAATTATAGCCCATTCTGCCTTGAAATACAAGTTTTGAGCACCTTGCAGACAGAAATTAATCTCACTAAGTTCTATTCTTAAATCCTAAAAGAGTAAAGAAGAAATTATCCTAAAATAAAGAAGAAAAATGTTGTTCAGAATTGACAATCATTCATAGATGTTCAGATGAACAGGAAAAAAGAAACCAATCCCAATGAGAACTAAAAGAATCCTTTTCCTCTTTACAACAGATTAATCCTAACTTAATTTTCCTGGAATTACTTTCAGCTGGCATTAGCATAAGAACAATACATTAAAAGAGATTACTACAAATAAAAAATAAATGCACTGACTGTTAAAAAAAAAAGTCCCCTTGATGTGTAGCAGAGGCATAATTTGTATAATTCAAAAGGTCTGTCTTGGAGATCAGCTACTCCTGCTGTTAGAAATAGATGTGTATCATATGACTGATGAATGATGTGCTAATCAGAGAGAGGGGTCTAAAGCCAGTATTTCAGGCATTCTCATTCAGAGACTTCCATTGTCAGACACATTAGGAATTTGAGACTCCTGTCTTTTCTTTCTCTCACATTCCTGACATCAAAGAGAGAAGAGTTTACTCCAAAGCCACAATTATTTAATGCAGGTATATTTACTACAAGGAAGAACTCACACATTTATAAAAATGTGCTCTTATATTAACTTAAGTGGCGTTGGACCGCTGGAAATTACTCAGCTCAGATATTTGAAAACCATGCTTGGTCTAATCAGCTGTGACAGAGGCAAGGAGCTTGTGTTCATTTGAAACTCTGCTGTGGGAAAAGCTTGAAACTCATTTGTCCCCTGGGATTTTGGCCACGGTGTAGTAGCTGTGTATCAGGAGTCTCACCCGAGCTGTCAGTCATTCACTGAAGCTTGTGTCCAACTCAGAGAGCTTCCAGGAGCATCTCACTGCTCACGTTTCATTGATTCAGCACATCTGAAAAAAGACACAACTGAAGGGCCAAGCCAAATGCAGCACTTCCATTGGTTTTTGGAGCAGGCAGCTGCTCCTCCTAGTGCAGTTCTGCACCAGTGAGATCACACATTGCTCAATGTGTCCTCAGTTTGGAGTTCCTGAGGATCACTTTGGAAATATTTGCTTTCTGTGGAACATTGACAGAGCTAAAGCAGTGTCAGCAGTGCTGCCCACAGCTCTCACTGCTGAACAAACCTGCAATGGTTGCCTTTTCACAAGAGCCTACCAGTAGCTCCACACCAGGCACTGCATGGGGAATTTATTGCACAGGGACCCTCATCATTCACACAATGGACCTACATCACCACTTAAACACGACACCGTGAACACAAACCGCTAAAGAATCCTTTTCTCGCCCTCCCCAAGAAGAAAACTGTATTTCATTTGCGCTGTTCCGGGCAAATGCATGTTACTAATAACTGCAACCAGTGAATAATAAATATTAATAAAGCATTTAATAGGAATTCTGTTGAAAAGAACTTTTTCCAGCACAGCTGGCAAGAGCCCCCTTGAACAAATGCTTCCTTCTTGCCAAGCACAGCATAGATAGAGTCATAACAAGTCATCAGAGGCTAAGAACATATGTGAACTTCATGGCTGAAGCCTGAGCTTTTCAAAGCATGTATTTTATAGACTGAAGTAATCTCGGAATTCTGCTTTAATCTTCCTCCTCTGGCCTTGTCATTTTTGAGAAGATGCTTGTTATTTTTTAGACCCCACACCAAATGCTAGCAGAGTCCTGAGCTAAGCCAGCACCCTGGGAAAGCATTCCGTCCAGCCTTTGGTGCCAGGGCACATTAAAAATGGTTGCCAGAAAAACAGTCCTTTTCGAGTATAGAAGGGTCCATAAAAACTAGTTAATTATCATTTCCCTTTGCTTGGTTTCACACTGGTGAGTGTCTGCCCACCTTGCCACACTCTCCTAGCCACCAAGGCACTGCTCTTTGTTGACTCAGGAAGAAAACTCACCCTCTTCCACATGCCCTGATCATTCTCCTAATTTTCGGCCAAAGACTAGCAGCTTCAACAGACCAAGATATTTGCCCAGGAATCACGTTTGTTTGGAAGAGTATGAGAAAATTGCAAAAATCTGTACAACTGTTTCTGCCTTGCTGTACAGCATCAGGTGTCTCTGGGAATACTTGGTTTAAGGACGGCAATTACAGCTTTTGCGAGAGCCAAGTGCGGATTGTAAAAGCTTTCCAACCGGCATTAAATACATAGTCTAATCTAAACTATTTTTGTTGTAGTCCTTAATAATTTCCATGTAATCCTTCATTAAGACTCACTGAAATAAGAGACTGAACACCTTTTAATGCTTAATGTCTAATTGACAACCTTTGTCGTAATTTCGTCTGTGTATTTTTTCTACTTCCAAACCCTTTGACTAAGATGTTGCTTGCCAAAAGAATGCTTAGGACAATTTCCTCAGAGAACATATTGCTGTCGAAATTTGAATGATATGCTCCCCCAGCAACCAGAGGACTTCGTAGAAGATTAGGAAGATGGTCTTCTATGGAACACTCATTGGTGAAAATGAACCAAAATTTGCAATATATGAAAAGAACATCCCATGTGATAAACAAATCTCTTCATTTTGAAATTTGCAATCTGAAATCTTCTTTCAATCAAGAGCCACTGGGGATTTTTGTTTAAACTGAAAAAATAAAATCTCATTTTTGTTGAGAACAAGCAAAATACTTCCCAAATATTTTTTTTCTTCTATTGCCTTCTTCTTACTAATTTATCCAAGCCTAGTATGACAACGTATTTCAATCATATGGTCAAAGACCTGAAATAAGGCACTGTGACTTGGGGAGATCACACCGAGGGCAGGAGCTTAAGGCAATCATTCTCTGCAAGGCTTGGGAGCGGCAGCAGAACCGCCCGGCGCAGCTCTCGGGGGTGGCTGGCAGGTCAGGTGCAACAAGGGCGAGCAGAATTCCCACGGTTCCACCGCCACCTGCCGGGATGTCCGGGCATCCCAGCCCGGGTCGGGAACCTGGGACACGCCCGGGCCCCGGGAACGACACATGCAGAACCGGAGGACGGAGCCTCTGGAGGAGAAAAGAACGCCTCGGCCACGCTACGGGCACCCAGAGGGTCACAGGCACACCCATGTGGCCTCAGAGAGGAAACGAATGAAGATCTGCCAGGTACTTCGTACATGTACATAACACACACCACGGGCTCTGGGGCAGCCAGAGAGCCCAGCTGAATCTTGTTGTATTCCTTCTCTCCTCTCCTGTTCTTCCAGTCACAATAGGTACAGAGGGAAGGGCAGAAAATAAGAAAGGTGAGCAATAAAGGTGTAATGAAGAGATGCCATGGGTCTGGTGAGAGACCAAGCCACTGACTAAATACGGGGCTCCCCCAGGAAGGAAAATTACAAGTGGCAGGTAAGACAGGACAAGTAAAGGTTACAAGAGGAGATACATCTGAGTATAAAGAACTGAAGGAGAAAAGAAAAAAAAATTCTAGTTTTATAAGGAGGGAGATGTTCTGCTGCTGGCTACTTCTGCCTCCATTCCCATGTGCTGCTCTGTTGTACCTCAGACACTCACACATACAAGACCAGCTATCAAGGCAAGCCTTCCTCAACCACTGGTGAGAAGAGCCTCTGGATTTCACTATGGAATTATTTTGGCTTGATTTAGAAAGCCTTTATTTTCGGGAAACGATTTTAGTGCAGCTTTATTGAACCCCAGAAAAGTGATAGACAGTGGAGAACATTTCAGCTAAACCTGAAGTGAAAACTGTCAATAGGATATAAAACAAGTTCCCTGAAATTTTTCACATTGTGAAGTTTCCATTAAAATTGTGCAGTATGCACTGTCAAAATGTTATGCCAGGCTCTGCTGAGTTATTTCTCAAGTACAATCAAGTACAGCATTGTGCTTTTGTCAGGATAAACACTGAGTACAGCTGAGAGATTATGATATCCCATGACAGCACCATTCCTGACTCAAGCCATGAGAGGTAAAATGTTCATCCCATGAATGGGAGAGCAGCCCTCATTCTCATTCCAGAAGACACTGACAAGTGGGTTTTAGTTAGAAGTACTGTAATTATCCCGTTTGCGACAGATAAGTTTGTGTTTCTAATTAAAGGTAGGTAACCGTACAGATCTTTGTAATTATGTGGGATAATCTTTGCATCAAAATAAGACATAGCCCACACTGCATTTGTATGGGCCATGTGCATGCCAGAAACATTTCACTTCTAACCAGCTACACCAAAAGCAGAGGTACGGACTTGTATGAAGATCATACGCCGGTAAAATTCATTTCACTCAGGCAACTAGCACGCACACATTAATTTGGGTGGCATAAACAGTACTTACAAGGAAAGTGTGTCAGGCAGATCACCAGACATGAGCTGAATCTTCAACCATGCAGGTCCAGCCCATTCAATGAAATTACTGGCCATCACTTTGAGGAATAGGTCCTCCGGGAAATGTTTTTTCATCTTAACCCCCTATACAACTGTTTCTGCGGTCTTGAGCCAAGCTGCTTTCTGTCACAACTCCTTTACCTTTGCCAGGTAGTCAACCATAACCCAGGCAAAGACATCTCAGGCAATCACTTTCCTAAACAATCCCAATTTTCAGGGACGTGTAGAAGTAGCTATGTCCCAGCATGACTTGTAGACCATCAATGTGTTAAGTTATGCAGTGTATTACTTGATGAGAATCAGAGTTGTACTTTCAAATGAACAGTTTTTTGCTTCATCTTCTGACTATCCTGTCCTCAGGGATAACCACTTTGATGGCTTTGTATCCAGAATGGACCTGCCTCTGCGTGCTTATGGCTGCACTTTCAGTTTCTACACATTTTTTTCTCCTTGCTTCAGCACAGGGATAGGAAAAGACAATGATTGCTTTGAGAGAGTGGTAGAGCAAGGTAATAGGGAGCAGTGATGAAGGAATGTGAATGGAGGTGTTACCATGGCAACGGGGGATCAGGTAGTTTTCCAGCTTTGCGAATGCAAGCACATTTTTCATCACTGTTTCTACTCTGAGTTCTGAGCAGCCCTTGTGCCTTTTAGGTTGAGGGACAAAAGTACAAACAACGTTTGGCCCCAGGGAGCTGTTCCATCATTGCAAAAGTTAAAGAGCAGCTGAGAAAGCCACAAAGAAATTCAAATTGGTGCTCAGGGTAAACTTATGTTACTGAATTGTGTAGATCTGTAAATTCATTATTTTTCAGAATAATTTCTAAAAATATAATTCCTGTACTCTGAAACAAAATGTTTGTTATCACATTCCCAGCATTGGCTATATCTGCCTTATGTGTCACATAGGCGCTGTACAGACAGCGTTTGCCTGCCAAATAGAGTCCAAGAAGGCCAATACATAACAATCGCAGTAGGGAAATAATCCCATTAAAAGCAAATAATATAACAGGATGAAAAATAATAAGAGCATCTATTGATAGTCCTTTATCAGTAGTAACTTTTCCCCTTTTGGATGGTACAGGTTTTGCAGATGAACAGCACAGCACGAAGGCTGCACAGAAAGGTACAATTGGCTATAGCATAGTTTGAGTACAACATTCTGTCTTTAACAGACATTACAGTGAGGGTACAAATTACACACACCAGTCATCACTTACATTAACTGTTGCTCCTAACAAGCCCAGCATAGGAAAGGCCAAAACCAGAACTCCTTTCCCTCAATAAAATTATCAAAAGATCACATGACTGATCAGCTAATGCAGCTGTGCTATAGCACGGAGCACCAACCTTCATTTAAATGTATAAAAAAGTAGCAAGAATGCTGTAATGCTTTTCTGAGTTATGATGAAAAACTCACTGCAAGAGTGTGTCTTTATGCACTCTTATATATAAAGAAGCTGTTGAAAGGATGAACCAAAATACAAAAAAGCCTAAAGAAAGAGCCAACTCTGCAAGTTGACAGAAAATGTGCAGAGATGGAAACTGCCAGTTTTCAGAGAACACCTCTTGGAGCAAGAAGTCTACAGTTTATAAATTCTGAAAGAGACTGTGGGAATGCTATTAAAGGGAAGTGCCATTTGGAGTAAAGTAACAAAATGCAGGAAATTTTATCTGAATATGTAGGTCTGCAAATGGTAAATGTTTCTACTGGTCAATACAAACACATTTTTTAGGAAAGAACGATAGTTCTAATGTTAAGGTAAAGGCTGATAATATCAGCAAGAAGATGCAAACCTTTCACCTTCGAAGGGGCATGATACAGCTGACAGTGACACATGATATAATCTCTCCACCTGCTTCTTAGGGAGGCTGTGCATGACAGATAATCTCACATTGTTTATTTTGGAGGAGTAGATAAATTCTCCTGGAGAGCCGTGAAGACCCTTGCTGTGGTCACAGCAGTTTTTGCAGGATGTCACATCATTTTTACTTTCCAATTTGATTCTGACTCTGTTCTCAATCAGATCTCAGCATCACACAGAATGCAGTCCAGAAAGCTTTCAAAATTTGAAATAACAGCGTAGGAGCAGGAGGCTCATGGTATTAATATAGTAGTGCCTGCTGAGGCATTCAGGCTGCTGGTTACAGTAAACTGAAAACCCACAGATATTTTTCCTGCCTCTGGCTGACAGCTCACGTAGGGCAGGAAAAACCAAATCCTTCAAAACTTGTAGCCTACTCCTTTGCATTTGTGGGATGGGAGCATTGAAAGAGTGAATTGAATCCTTCACCCACTGACACTGATCACAGCTGAGATCTCTAGGTTTTCTAGGGCGAAAGGATGCTCAGTTGTTAGCCAGGGTAGAGTTAATTTTCTTCACAGTACCTGTATGCCTTGCATTTGTCCTGGAGACAGAGTTGATAGTGCAGAGATGATGTCATCCTTGCTGAGTAGTGTTTACACAGAGCTAAGACCTTTTGTGTTCCTCAAGCCATCTCAGCAGCAAAGAGGCTAGTATGCAGAAGGTGTGAACCCCAAGTGACCCAAGGGATATGCCAGATAATATGGTGCTCAGTGTATAAAGCTAGGGAAAGAAGAAGGAAGGAGGGAATGTTTGGATTTATAGGATTTTTTTTCCTAAGTCATCATTACATGTGACAGAGCGCTGCTTTTCTGGGATGGCTGGAACCCTTCTCTACCCTTTTTCTAGAACACCTGTCTGCCATTGGTAAGGGATGCACTCCTTGTGTTGGTTTGCTTGAGTGTGTGACTTCTGCTTTACCTATTAAGCTGAGCTGTCTTTGTCTCAACCAACGAGTTTTCCCACTTTTCCCTTTCTGATTCTCTCCCCATTCCCACTGGCAATAGTGAGTGGCTGCAAGGAGGTGAGTTTCCGTCCAGGGTTGAATAACAATAGCTACTCCCAGCTATGCAAAGCCTGTGCTGAAGTCCCTGCAGACCTTTAGAACATACGCTGTGGATACGTCTACCACCTAATATCCCATACTCAAGAAAATTCTGTCATCAAAAACAGGCAGTACACTCCCAGGCACTTCACACCTCTCATTTCCCACACCTGGTCTTTGATATATTCCACTTGCTGGTAAATGTGAAGTACCAGCCACTGTCAGCTTCCTTCAAATATACAGGGAAAAAGGATCCTCATATTTTCTGAGAGGACCCAACATCATCCACTGATCTAAGGTGGAGAAATACCTGGAGTAACAAATTTGTCCCAAGCAGAGGATACAGAAACAGTTCTGTGTGAGCCTGGATATTCCTCTGGGAAAATGAGAGGTCAGGAAGAAGCTCTAAGAAAATGGATATGGTCACTGGCATTGTACCTCCCAGAGAACTGTTCTCTGCCTGTTTATTAACTCCCAGAAAAATAGAAGTTACATGGATTCAATTGTTACAAGCAACCTTATCAGAAATAACTGCCCTCATGCCTGAAATGATGGCTTAGTGAAGTACTCCCCTTCCTGCATCTCCTCAAATGGTAATCTTACAATTTAACTGATGGTAGTGCTTGCAGAAGCAGATTTTTTTCACTTATGAAATGGTCTCTGACAGTTTCTGCCCCCTCATAAAGAGGGCATTTATATTCACAGTGGGGTCGGTACCTTCTAAAACGGCAGGTTAGTACAGTATCAGACTTTTCTAAAGAAAGAATTCAAATTTTCCTTATTCAAACCTCAGTCCCCAAATTAATTTTCTGCTACCAGCCTGCTACAGTCATCTGGATCAAAATAATGTGGTGACTGCAGACAGTTGGTCTAGAAGGAGGATTTTAATCAGCATCCCAGAGGTTTATGAGGAGTGAGGACTTCACTTACACATTGCAATCCCAGGCAGGAATGATACTGTACTGTCTAAATGTATGCATTTTGGGTGGGAAAAGTTCATCAGCTCTAGTCTTGAACCTGAACTCCATTCCTAACTTCCACTCAATGAGGCAATAGTGAATGCTGGCTATAAGGCACCAGGAGACTTTATCCTCCAGGCAGCAACCTGACCAAGTCATTGCCCAGGGCGAACTGGAGGTCTAAATAACTCAGACCTGAACAAACAGTTGGTGTCCGGGTGCTTTAATACCTCTTCCCCCGGGATGAAAAAAAAATAACTGTTTCTCACTTTGCCAGCGTACCACTAAGCCATGTTTCCGAGCAAAATGGGTGATGTTGGATAAATTTCTGCAATGCCATACCTGGTGTTCCTGTAACACCAAAAATATAAGATATAAACTGTAGTTGCCCAATTCTTTCATGCAACTATAACGTTCTTTTTTGCTACAGGAAAAAAAAAAAGAAAAAAAAGAAACAAGTGCCAGAATTTCTCTTTGTGAAAATGACAAAAGCAAAAGGAACCAAACAGAACAGATACAAGCAAATTGATGCACATTCATGAAGCCTTTTGAAGATTAACATGGAAGAAATACTGAAAGCAGAACCACAAGCTGAAAATTTTTGCATTTGCTTTCTATTTCTGTTTAGAATCCTGCGAATCACATCTCAGCAGATAAAGGTACTGCAAGCAGTTTCACCTTTCCATAAGTATCATCTTGTCTTCAGCTATAAGAAGTGAACAGGATTTCTTTTGCACTGCTTTGGAAAATCCTGTAGATCTTCTCGGAAAGGAAAATTTCCAGCTCAGGTGTCCCTCAAGCCATAAAGCAGCAGAAAAGAATGAGAAGAAGTAGGTTACTCTGAGTTTCTTGCATCAAGTGCTGCAGGAATACTTTCAGGGCTGCAGGACAGAATTGTGAGCCAAGCAACTGAAATACCCTGAAGTCCAGACTGCAAATGTGTTCTCTAAACACCACGCCTGGCCTTTGTGAAGCAGTTATTTAAGGAGCACCATAGCTTGCGAGGAAAAAAAACCCTTCAAAAATATGAAAATGTTTAACAATAGCTCCTGCCTTTCCTGCCTCACTCCCAAGGCACACACCAGCCCAGCTAGACGTCCTTCCCTCTTCCACCACTAAATAAACCTCCAGGTAGGAAGACACTCAGTTCAAGAGGAAAGCATGCTGTCAAAATTCATTCCTCCCAGCCTCCAAACTGACTTCTTGACTTTGCTTTATTCAGTTAGTGCCTCTGACCCTGACAGCACAACTGCTGTGTCTATCCTCTTTTGACCTAAACTTCTTTACATATCGGCGAATTTAGGCACATGGGGGAAGAAAATAGAACCGCAAATAATTTTATTCTTGCAGAACAATCTATTTGCAGGAGAAAAGTGATAGTAAATTGCTGCTATTTTGATGTCTTATTTGAATAATTTTCTGTGGGAGAATTTTAAATGCCTTCTGTATCAGGAGGGGGCAACTGCTCCATTTTCCATATGGGTATTATGGTACGAAGCAATTTGGAAGATGGACTATTGACTGTTGTGAAATGATGCTGAAAATGATGCCATCGATTTAATTCTCTAATGGCCTAAGTAAAGAAGGGGAAACTTTCTGGGCATTGTTTGACCTGCCTTGTGAGAGTCTGAAATTTCTCTTCTGAGTAATCAGAAGACGGATGTCATTTTTTACAACTTTTTTTGATTCATTAGCTGAAGGAGGAAGAACTGAATCTCAATTTATTACTCTAGTTCCTTCCACTTTTACTCAAAATGAATAAAGAGGACAGTTTTCATTCCAAAACCTGGAGTACTTTAAGCCTTTAGATGACCTTGAAGAGAGCAGCAAGACTGACTATAGCCATCAAAAAAATTCTGGTTTAATTGGATACTGTAGAACTGTAATATTTTATTAAATATTTCGTGTCAATGAATTGCTTTGAGGTTTTCTCTTTTACAAAATAAATCCAGAGTGAGATGGCGGAATCATAAGATGGAGGGAGGCACCATTTCAGTTCCCTGTTCTGACCAAGCCAGTGGTACCTGGGATGAAAAATTACTTAAGTTTGTGAACCTCTGTGTGTGTGTTAGCGGACAAGTGTGAGAACACATGCATCTTGGTATGCAACAGAAAAATGGACTTTCATTTAGAAAATACAAACTATGACAATGCTACAGTCACATTAAAAAACAAGGGTCCATATTGCTCCACATCAGAATTAACGTGTATTTCAAAACATGAAAACTAGATTAAATTAGAATTGCTGCCTTTTCATCCATAAAATACTGACATCAAAAGAAGAGGGAAGTTGACACATCCTCTAGATCAATACAGGTTGCTTCAGGGAGTATGTGTATCACAGAACACATAATTATTATATCATTTGCAGTGGAAGACAAAGATCATGTCATCATGTTTCTATTTTTTTTCATGAGCAATTTATTTAAACAAACAGGAAAACTATAAAAGCTAGTTTTACCTCACACCTGGTGAATTGAGATTCCATGGACACGTTCAAAATAGGTATCATTTAAGTAAACCAGCCCTACGTTCAGAGCACTGTCTGCTGCTCTACATCTTGAAGAGCTCCTGTGCATCTGCAAGGTCTCCCCTGAACGACTCCCTGGTCCATAGCACAGGGAAAGCTCTGGTATTTCTCTCTATTTTATCGCGAGTTATCACTTTTTAACGTTCCTGTGACCCTAAACATATTAACTGAGCTGCTCTCAATCACACCAAGCTCCAGCGAGAAATGCTAATTCAAAATTTTTCTGTTGGCTTTAGCTTGGTGCTGTCTCTAAAGAAAACTCAGATGCGTGAGTTCTGGCTTTAATTCTCAGTTCCACTACCAGTTTCCTGAGCAGAGAATTTAATTCCATTACAACTGTCACCTACTTAAAATACACACCTACTTCTTAAATTGTAAATTTCCCAAGACAGGGCCACCTAACCCTGAGTACCTGTAACAGCAGGCAGAGAGCAGAGAAAGGGTCACAACTCTAGTGCAATATTGCACTACACAAAGCAAGGTCCTCCCAGCCAGTGTACTCCAACCGGGCATTTCTCCCACTCTTTCATGGGCGTACACAGACTGAACATGCAGAGGGATGCTTTGAAAAAAAAGCCAGCCTCCCAGCTTTTTGCATAAGGATGTGCAAGGAAAGCATCCAGGGCCTTGCTGGTTCAAACCTCACTGCCTTATATCCACCATATATTCCCTTTATAAGGAATCTTCAGGATAAACAATGCCTGAACATTTTTGATTTAATGCTTTTCAAGATCTCTAAGTCCCTAACAAGTGAGTAAGTTTGCTCTGTGATATTGCATTATACAAGAAAGCCTGATTGAGACAAATCCTTTTCCCTTTCACTCCGTATCTATTTCCACAAGGATTTTGAATCTGGCAAGAAGTATGACATTGATTTCCTCTGCACTGCTCTTTCTGGAGCTTCATCTGCAAACACATTATTCTTTATTGCTTCAATAATTTCCCCGAGTGCACAAAATTTCATTGTATTTTTTTAAACTTAGCATGCAGTGATTCTTTAAAATTTTTTTGTGCTCCGAAGCAGAATATCAGCCATTTGCAGAAATGCACTGAAAGGCAACCAGAAATTCAGACGTTTCCATAGACATGTGACTACTACTTTTGCTGATCTAAAATTCCCCACAGAGGTTTTTCCTTCTCTGGGACACTGCTAGCACACTGGATTTAGGCAGGGCTTCAAGTGATGAGGAGGGCTGGGCAGAGAGGAGAAACTGATTCTGAACTCAGAAGCCATTTCTGTGCTCAAATGGCTCCTGCTCAGTAGAAGTAAAACAGTGTTTGATGCCTCAGCCAGGCCCTCAGCAGACCCTATTAATGGGTCTCGGAACACCTTCATTTTAACACTTTTCTTTTCCAAAGCCTTCTGCTCATGTTGCTGAATTCATAGCATTGTATTAAATTGCATTAAATGCACAGTATTAAATTGCATTAAATGCACAGCCTTAAAAACCCTGCATGATTTCAACACATGTTCCTTGAGAGGTGTACTATAAACCAAATGGGACTGGCAAATCAGTGCTGGGAGAAGGAACATCTACAAAGTCAGGCTGTGAGGCATTCATGCTAGAAGCCACTTCCATATGAAGGAGATAACAGACTAGCACTGGGGTCAGAAACGTGCTGGAGACTCCGAGGAAGGGCAGTTTTGTAGCCCACTCAAACCAAAGGGAGCCTAAGAACACACAAATACAGGGTGGTGTGACTTGCAGGAGCTTTGGTCCAGTGGTTTTGTGATTGCCAAACCTATCAGAACCACCGAGTGCTTCTTATTTTCTCAGCTGCTTCCTTGTGTTTCAGCCACCTGCTGTAACCCAGCTTGCAGGCTGAGGACCAAAACAATTAGAGTAAGACATAAAGCCTCCCACTCTAATTAGAGATGTGAATGCCCTGGGATCTTCACATTTAGAATCATTTTAAAGTTTCCAGGATACTGCAACATAGAGAGTTACTTAGCAGTTTGGAAAGGTCACATCTATTCTGCCTCCTACCATTGTTTATAGAGCACAGTAGGCATCAAAAACTATAGATCATGTATTTTTAGGCTATAGAGTCAGAGGGAACAGAAATTAGAAAAAAGAATGTTTTCAAAATGATAACACTGTGAATGGGGCAAGCAGACAGTAAACACATGTCATTAGAAAGTCACCTTTCACTGGTCTTAAGAGGAACACCGAACATTTTCCACGTCTGAGGGATCAGATTCAAGCCTTGAATAAATCTACAGACTTACATTTCATTATACACATCTCCCTAGAAGCCATTTTACACCTCAGTCTTTGCTTTATGACCAAAGAAATGAACAGCTTCATGTGAGGTGTTGGGCAGTGACAAAAACCCCAAAGCTTCTCTTTGTCAAGCTGCTAATTTGTCTATTTTGAGTAGCAAAATGTTGTTCCAAAATAAGGACCAGTTTTACACGCCAAGATATTGCAGTATGACACTTTAAAGATGCATGGCCTTAAAACAGGTAGGGAGGTAATCTTCCCATGTAGAAGAAATATATCTTTAGAAGTTATGTTTAGAGGAAGAAGACTGCTATAAATTGTGCAATGCTGCAAGCACATACTGAAATTCAATATATAAAACCTTCTCACATGTTTCCCTTTCTCGGGGCAGCTGAGTGATGCGATGCAACATGTCTGACTCATTCCCATTGCCATTAACCCCAGACCGATTTTCCTTGCAGAGTGGAGGCAGAACATTATCCCAATAACGAACCCTACTTCTAGAAGTGCTTCACTAACCATCTTCTTCCCTACTTAAAAAATAAGCGATCTCTTTTCAGCATAGTGGAAATCATACCAAAAGCCTCACGTAAATAGCCCTCCCAAGAAAACACAGAATCTGATGCAGAACACACAGAGCCTGGACTGCCTTTGTGACTGTAGCACAGCTCTGTTGCATTACTTGCTGCAGGCATGCACACAGAGGTGCTATGCAAAGGATCAGAAAAAGGCTGCATTAAAACACAAATTTCTCGTTTTGTATGAGTGAAAATTGGGTCAGGTCCACTGCAATCAGTAGAGTGCTCCCTCTGTACCAGAGGAGAATCAGGCTCAAAACTACTTTTATCATGTTTTTAAAGATTTTATCTGCAGTTTTACACCTGTTTCTTTGCTGAGCATTTTTTGACCTTATTTAAGAGACTTTTCAGCCGTTCTTATCTGCACATCTGTTCAATCTAACAACAGGGCAATTAGAAAGGCAATTTAAAAAGATACCTCTGGTATATAGAACTGACAGATTCTTGCAGGTGACAGCTGTTTTGCCACACTGCCGAGTTCGCAATGAGCTTTGTAACACATCCAGAGCAGCTCCAGGAAAATAACACAGAGGCAATAGTCTCTGTGGTTATGTGAAGATTTTGTCAATGGGCAAAACATCAAAGGAGCTTGCAAGGGAAGAGGGGAGGCTGGGCTCACCTCAGCTCATCAGCAGTACTGCCAGATCTGTGGTACAACTCCTCTGCAACAAACTTAACCCTAAATGTAACCCTAAACATAACCATTACTGTAGCGGTAACCCTAACCTGAACCCTGACCCTAAACAAAACACTTGCTGTATTCCTAACCCTAAACTTAACCAAACACTTACCCTTACACTAAACCTAATCATAACAATAACCCTCACCCTAAACCCTCATACAAACACTAACACTGACCTAATCCTAGAAATTAACCTTAATCCCTGAGCCTAACTCTAGCAGCTCTTCAGTGGCCCATTAATATCTGTGCTGCTTTAAGCTCTCTTCTGATTTTATTTCCTAGAGCAGTCACAATCATTATTGTAAGTGGCTTCCTCATCCCCATCCCTGTTCTACTGTATTGGCTTCTGTACTTTAAGAATACGTTTCCTACTGACTGATCAAACCTATTTTTGCTGGGTGAACTCCAGCTTTAATATTGTATCAGAAACATGTTGAGTCCTTAGCCTGTTGGGAATAAACTAAGTTTACTGAAATATCTTAAGAGGCTCTTATCTAAGAAGTCATTAGAGCAAATAACTTTCTCTGTAAGTAAACAGCTATAAGTCCTATGAAATACTAAACATTTCCTGCTTTCATTATTTCAGTATGAAAATTGTGCTTTTAAGACAACAGGTCAGTTTGAAGATCTAAAAAAATCTCAGATGTTGTAATGTCTCCACATCTAATTTAGTATTTACCTCTGCTGCAAATGTTGTTCACAGTTATATTGGTTTTGAGTTTTTGAGTCAAATGAGCTTAACTTCTTATTGTTTGCAAATCCCTCCCCAGAAATGATACCTAATATATTTAATGAAGACTAGAATAAATAGAGGGAAGTTAGGTCGGAATTTTGCTTTCTCTTTGTTGATACTTTTCTGTAGGTGTTCCCTGCTTCTCTTCCTAAACAAAACCAGCTGCAGACAGCTACACGTCAGGCACATTTCTAGAGGCCTCACAACAGCTGTTACAGAAATCTGAATTCATGTGTTGACTGTGATGTAACAAAGAACTCAATAGCTAACAGTAGCATTTCTTCAAAATATGAGTCTTAATACAGTAGATTTGAAAGTTGTTGCCTGGCTCATTTCTAAAAATCATATATGGTTCAGAATATACATTTTTATTGCTCTTTCAAAGCGCTTTTAAAATGCAGAAAGAGGATGAATGAATTACTAGTAGGGAATTACACAGGGATCTATGTAATAGAGACACAAAAAAATCACTGTGGAACATTGGAGAATAATACAGCCACTCTCCTCCCTCACACCAGCCAGTCAGTTGACTGAAATCACGATTTATTATTCCATTTGCATCATCTGCAATGAAGCAGTTTGTTAATGTGCTTTGTCAGATGAGGAATGGTGAAGACCTTTTCAGCATGTCAACAAAAAGATGGTGCATGGGTTGATTCCTGAATTCAGTGTGTAGGTAGCACTCAGCACTTGGCCCTGCTCTGCACCAGGAGGGCAGACCGGGGCTTTCCTCTATATCCTTTGCCAAAATCTTCTCTTGTAGTGGTTAGTTTCTCCTAGAAGCTCATTACCTTTAATAAGACAGGAAGATGTTGCCAGACTACAGTGAGACAATTCACCACCCTCTTTGCCAGTCCGTTTTTCCCACAGCCCATTCTCCTTTGACGGTTTTTTCCTCAGTAAAGGACAGCAAATGAAGTATATAAGAAAAATTTCAGCCCACCGTTTTGGTTTTTTTTTGACACTTGGTGGGTTTTTGAGAGGGTTTGCTTTCACAAGTGGAGTTCATGCCCACTACATTTGTGTTTTTAATCACAAATACAGCAGAGCTCTAAAAGCTCCTACTCTGTGTTTTATTTGGGTCCATGTGTCATTTGTTTAGAATGAGGTGCCAAGTGTTACATTTTCTTTGGCTAACATTTTATAAAGCATGTATTTCACATACCCAGGACACATTGATTAATCCAAAATAAGATCTCCTGCTTTTGAATGGTCTCTGTTAAGTAAATAGGAGCAGGAGACCCCAAAACTGTGCTAATGTAGCTCTGAGCACTCTGACTGCAGAATGCTTTGTGGGCTTGGAGAGCCTGCTGCTTGTGCTCGGACTTCAAATTAAGGGCAACTGGAGCCTTGATCAAAGGTCTTCACAGGCATTTACATTAAGCTGATCCCAGAGGATAAATGCTGGGACACAGCCATGCTGGATTGCAGAACTTGGCTCCACAAAAACAGGGAGCTATTCCAGGATGTTTCCTATATTAACTTTCTCCAATAAATTTGCCCAATGATTTGAAGGAATTGAGTTTTTTTTTTAATCAGAGGTCAAATTGTGAAGTTTAGAAGTTTTCTGTCAGCAGTTTATGTGTGTTTCCTGACTAACTATTTACTAGAGTTAGGTAGTGTTATACCAAGTCTGCCAATATTTGACTTTCTGTCTAGATTTGTGAAGGAACATAAATCTGGAGAATGACTGCAGATCTTTTTTTCTTGAAAACTCTAATTTTATTTTCAGCTTAGTGCTGATTCATATAATAACGGATTTTTAAAAAGAACATTTTCAGATATTTTGATCGTACAAGTGTTTTTAAATTCAAGAGCTTCATCCACATTGGAAAACCACTCAGAGAATACATACAGAAAATTAATTAGAGTTCAGTTCCTGACAGACGCTGAGCATCTGCTGAGTGCAGAGATCTCATTTCCAGTGGGAAATAAATAAATAAAAATCAAACCCTAAATTAAATCAATTTGTATTGCAGGCGCTCAGAAGCATTCAGAACTGGGTACTTGTTGTTGTAAACGGGGCTGGGGCCTCTTCACAGAGAGCCCCTCGGTGGACAAAAATAATGGGACCGAGGCTCCGTTGGAAGATGCCACCCGGTTTATTGGAAAAAAAAAGCAGGGAAGCGAAGGGCCTGGGCTAGTCCCAAGCCCCTGCTCCGCAAGCTGGAAGATTGTTACAGTGTGTCTAAGCCCTCATACACGCTGGGTGCTCCCTCAGCTCCTGCTGACACCAGAGAGAGAGAGAGAGACCCCAGCGGTGGTCTAGCCCTCCCTTTTTATAACTTCCCCCCAGTCCTCAATTGGTCCTTTTTGGATCCTCTCTGTGGTTGGTTCCTTCTCTTGGTGTTGATTGGTCCTTGTTAACGGCGTGTTCTTGACCAATCATTCTTCCAGGGCGTCGAATGATTGGTCGACACCTCCTCCTATCAGGGCTTGAGGACATGAGGTCATTCAAGTTGACATCCCTTCTAGACTTTTCTTCTTCTACCCTTGCTGTTTGCTTTCTTAATTCACCTTATCTGCAACAACTTCTCAATACTTGCTAGTTGGAAAACCCAATTACAATAACTGTATCATGAATACAACTAAAGACACACATTTACAAACTTTAAATTCAAAACCACTGAACCACAGAACCAGTGAAACCAAGTTACAACAATTATCAACAAGAACAGTAACCCCCAATTTTATTTACAACACTTGTAGTCTAACTTTAACATAAAGATGATCAAAGCTAGCTGGTGTAAGCAGCTTTTTCACACCAGTTGTAACATAAGTGCTAAGGATTTTGGGACTACTTCGGAGCAAGCAGGACCTGCCTGTTAGCAGTGACCTGGATCATGCTGGAAGACTCAGGTATTTTATCACATACAATGACAGAAAAAAGTATGATAATTACTATTAAATGCTGCTGGGTTTATAACAGAATTTAATTCCTTGTCAAGAAACAATGAAACTCTTGGGGTTGGTTTTTAGTATAATGCTCAGTGATTTAACTCTGTGATTCACTAGAAACCACTTTCCTTAAAGCCTTCTGTGTTGACTGTGAAATTTTGGCTGTTGCGTCAGATTTTTATGTTATCTCACCTCTCTGCAGTTCATATCAATAGATCCCTTTCAAGATCATCTTTGTGCTTTATTAAGGACATCCTCCCACCTGGGCCACTCATATAATTAACTTTTCTTACACATATACTTACCTTCCCTTCTCCAACCTCTACAGGAAAAGCATCATATGCCTTATAAAAAGGTAGCACAAGTCCATGTATGAATGTGAATTAGAAGATCATTTAAAGAAACAGGTTTATAATACGCATGATTCATTCGAAGACAACAGAGTAACCCGAAAGGTATAAACATGAAAGTTTTAATTTCAGATGGTCATTGGAGCAGGAAGGAGCAGATAAAATCTTTTTGGATAATTAACTTGGCACTGCATAGAGGAGCCAGATCAAAGCAGCATATTCACCATGTTACCTGCTGCCAGTACCAAATTATTGATAACTTTAAGTGTCATTATTCTAAATACGTTATTGCTCACCTCAAGTGCCAATAGATATTTATGACTCATTCAATACAATAGTGGAGTCTACTTGTGATACACTGGCAGGGCAGATATGGGCTTGTGTGCAGAGCTTGGAAAACAGTAACACCCCCAAAGCCCTTTAAAATTCTGTCCTGGGCAGACAGGCTTTGTAACATGCAACCAATTTCTCAGGAGAGAGAAGTAGGAATAAATTATGCAGCTCTTACTGTTTGAGGACGTTACTGTTGCGTATTCATCCGTTCATTCTCTCTTCTGTCTATATGAGACAAAATCTCTCACTAAGAATTCTGTTGATGACCTGTCAATACAGAATCAGAAAACAAAACTAATAGGGGAATATACACCATCCCTACTTGGTAATTAAAAATGATGATCAGTTATAGTCTAAACCAAAATCTATCACCTCACGGAAACAGTGCAGGTTGGTAATTAATAACAAATGGCAGCATTATTACAGCACTAAGGCTGTGCAGTCATGTGGGAATACTGAAATATCCGGAATGTGAGAAAAATTTAAAATCCCGCTGATAAGGTTGTAAATCAGTCAGTAGGGCTGCAGGTATGAATTGAAAAAAAAACAGCGTGGCAAAACTCCATCATTCATTTTGTTATGTTTTTCCGCCTTCTACATCTCTCTTCCTCTTCCCAGGTTTATTTTCTAAAAAAAATCATGACAAAATTCATGTTCTTTTCCATAATTTTGCTTATTCTCTTCTAGCTAGCACTATCATTAGAACCAAAATGGCTTTCTTGCTTTTTCACTGCCTTTAATGATCCACAAGACCAATTATTTATTTTGCCAAAGATTAATTTGCAGCTAGAATACAATGAAGATACAGTGCATGCCATCCTGCCAAAAAATAGAGGGTAAAAGTAAACAGGATGATAAGTTGACATGGCCAGGAATCAGCTCACAATTTAGGGAAATTTTTACTACCTTTTCTTTTTTTTCATCAACCGTGACTACCAATTTATATGTAAAATGGATCTAATATATTTTTTACATTATTTTTGTTTGGATATCGTCAGAAGAAATAAGCGGAATCAAGTCACTCTTTTGTGAAGTTTAGAAAAATCTCAGCTGTGCTACAAAATGAAGATAAAGTACTGAAATGTCAGCCGAACTAGGAGATTCTGTTCTTTGCAAAAATAGATAACTGTAGGCTTCAATGAATTTTTAAGTGACTGAGTTGGGCCTACTTCAATACAGTTCTGTCTTTCTAGCCAGCTCTCCTGTATTTGCTGTTCCCCTGACTTTGGAGTGGTTTTTGGCATTCTCTAAATAATTACCTGGAAAGTGAGTACTGGCAAAAAGCACCTAGAATTCTGAAAAGCCTCCTCTTTAAAAGCCAATATGCAAAAAAAAAAAAAAACAACCAACACCAAAAAAACCAAAAAACCCACATTAAAATCTATGGAAAAAAGCTATTCCAACTCACACTAAATTATTTCCACACCCTTATCTATTCTGCCTAAATGAACGCTTTCCTTTCAGAGGTTCATTAGCAGGGTGGGTGCCCTTGAACTTACACAGGGCTTGCAGACTGCCCAGCTGGTGCTGCCGGATCAGACCTGAGTCCGTGACAATCTGGCCACAAGGCATCTGCAGCTGGTAGCCAAAGGCACGGAATGGCTGCAGGTTTTGCAGCCAGGGTTTGATTTCCTTTGCTACCTGACCTCTCCCCACTTGTCACGGCCAGCTTCTTCCACGAAGTGACAAGTTCTGTGCCACTCTTTTCCTCTCTGTTCAGGCTATTCCTTGCCTAGCACAGCGAAAAGTGTTTTCTCCTTTTTTTTTTTTTTTTTTTTTGTTTCAGAAGCATGTTAACACTGTGTGTATGATGACCAAATCCTCACATATACAGTAAAAAAGAGTGGAAGTATTTTCTCAACAGGAGAGAGCGGCTGTATTATTTAACAAGACTACCAACACGTGAGACGGGAATAGTCATAAGAAAAAAAATTACTTTTCAGAAGCCAGGCCATGCCTGGAGAAGTTCTACCTAAAAAAAGATTTTGCACAGGTCGTTGCAAGTCATGAATAATGTTCTGCACACACACCAGGTTTTGTGAAATAAAGACCTGAATAACTTCATAAGTACAGATTGAAACATCTTCTGTACTTCTGATGTGTCACACAATGCTGAGTACATTTGAAGATGTTCTTATTTTCCACCAGAATTGTATGAAAATACAGTTATTATTTGTTATCCAAGAGCATAGCAGAATGATGGATTTATGCAGAAGATTAGTGGCATTGCAGTATGCTACCAAATCCATGGTCCCACCAGATCAAAGAGAGCACACTTTAGATCTGCATTTAATACAAATATTTGTAGCCTGCAGGAATAATAAATGAAACTAATTAAGTTTAATAATTCAAGAGAACTTGACATGCCTGATTGCTACATAAAGGCTAATTATCTTTCTCCTTTTCTTCCAGATCTCCCCTTCCTCTCACCAAATTAATCTGGAAACTTCATAAAATATGGAAATATTAAGAAAAAAAATCCTTCTCATTGTGTACATCCATTTGACATTCATTTTTGACTGGAAACTCTTCCAGGCAGGGCTGTTTCTCTTTCAGTTCTTAGCACGTGAGCTCTCGACAAGCAGTGATGGTTTCTCAGCAGCATCATGAAACCCACTGGGTTTTGTGTGTGAAATATGTACAGCATTTGCCTGATAGAATAACATTGAACAAAGGTCGCTCCCACAGTGATGTTTGAAATGACTGGAATGGTGTGTTTCATGTATACATAATATGGGATGCGCAGAGAGATGCATAAAGACTGTGAATAATTTACAATTTTAGCATTATTCACTGCAGAGGAGTTGCCTTCGCTCACCAAGTCCATGTGTCGTCATTTACAATGACCGTCAGGGAGACTGTTTTAAGGCAGTAAACATCCACCCAGAGCCTGTGCTAGACTCATATCTCACCAAAGTCCAGAAGTGCAGCAGCTCTAGGGGAACCTCTGCTGTGACATGTGGGGCAGGTACCAAAGCCAAGCAACTCCTCTTGAATGTCAACCTGTCATTATTTTCATTGTTCTCAGGGAGAGATTGCTACTGAATAAAGGCAAGAAGCATGTAAGCCTACATGCCACTAAGATTTACTTCCCAGGATAAAAGGATTGTTTGCGAAGTCTCCAATTGTTGTAACCACTGCTTAGACCATACCTGCAAAGATTTCACACATTCCACAGTATTTGGTTTTGTGAGAGTCTTTGTGACAGGCTCTGTTGGCTTCTGCATTTCACCTGTGCTGCTTTCTTAATTTTCCTCTGGGGTGCACAGAGAGATCATTTGAGGTCAGTAATCACACACCCAGAGCACATCCTCCTACTATTGTACACTGTGCTTTTTCAAAGCTTAATAAGCCCTTGGGAAAAATGAGCACTCCTTTTCAGTTACATTGGGGTGTAATAAAGTTTTTTGGTTTTTTCTCAAGGGTTGAATTTATTCACACTAGTACCCTGCCTATGCACATGTACTGCCACCATTATTTGGACGTAGGAAAAAGAAAGTTTCTGGCATTGTTCTTTTGCATTGTAGCAGTCCTAAAAACCCTGTCATTGACGAAGCAATGCCTTTGAATCCTAAGAGACAGGAAGAGCAACTCAAGTCAATGGGCTCATGATCCTATTTAAGAGGGAAATTTTTATTTTATTGCTTTTCTATCTCTGGCTTTTAAAAAAACCCCAAAACTTTATTAGGCTCAGGGATTACTTTTTTCCATGTACTTTGCATGCACAAATAAAAAAATCTGGTGCCAGATTGAAAAGAAAGACCAGAAAATATATAATATATTAAACCGTCAGCACCACCAAAAAACCCAAACAAAACAAAAAAAAAACCACCAAAAAACAAACAAACAGAAATGCCCTAGCCAAAAAAAAAAAAAAAAAAAAAAAAAAAAAAAAAAAAAAAAAAAACAACAAAAAAAAACNCTCCTTTTCCCTTTAAATACATGAAGGGTGTAGTAGAAGGCGCCCAGGCTTGCTGTTAAAGTAGTTTCTATACATATGGCACAGCAGCTTCCCCGCAGATGTGCAGGGCTCAGTTTTCTGTTTCCTGCTCAGATAGACTAGCATGCAAGGTCCTGCTGCAGGAGGAAGGACACTGCCAGAGGCCCTTTCCTTGCACCATGAATGCAGAGAGCAGCTCAGGACAGTCATGGCTACAGTGAAAAATACACTTAGTGGCTTTTGGGTTTTTTTGTTTTTTTTTTTCTTACAATCTATGCCCACACAACATTCTCCTGGCTCTGGCTATCTACAACTGTAGTAAAGACCTCTGGGGCCACAGGTACAGGAATAAATTGGTACAGACTGAAACACTGTCTGCAGAAAATGCAGGGAATTGCTGAGTTCACTCTAGAGAGCTTTTCCCCTGTTGTGTTTATAAGATTAAAAAAAAACTTAATTCCTGAATGATTCTTGTTAACTTGTTACTTTTCTCTGATATAAAGTTTCCCTGCTTGAACTGGGTCAGCTATTCATGCAGGAGATTTTTTTGTTTCTATAAGGGATTAATCAGCATACTTTTGGATTATCAACAGAGTTATGATACATCCAGGTTTTCTTTTTTGATTCCATAATAAAAGCTCTTGCCTTTTTTTTGGCAGCTTTGTTCATTTTGCTGGTGGATCCTCTAACATTTGAATTTTGCATTCCTGGAAGACTTGTAATCAGGCCCTCAAAATATATCATCTCCTCAGAAAAAATGTGAGACAGCAATAAGAACCTTCTCTACTTAAGCCTCATATGCTAAAGCACAAATTCTTACATCTGCTTACAACCAGTACTGCAGGCACACTTCAGAAGAAGAGGCATGGAAACAGTTAACGCGTAAATTATCATAATCCCATGTTTATTTTGCTCATGAGCTAGTGATGACCAGTGAGCCTTTCCTTCCTCCCTGAGCAGAGATAAGTAATACAGAAATTTGCATGTGCACACACACAGCTTTAAACCAGGGAAGACGTACTGGCGCTACTGAACAAAGCAGACATTCAGTGCACAGAGTGTTGCTGCCTGCCATGCATTTAGTCATGTCCCTGCAGTGCTCCTGGCAATGCTTATAATCGCCCATTGTTGATTTACATATCGCATTTTAAGCACTAGAGATGAGAGTAAAGTTGCCTGAAGGTCTGAATCCTTTCGAAAACATTGTATATCATGTTAGGGGAGTTAGATGAACAGTTCCCTAACAATGCAACAGCAGGAAGAAAGATCCCTCCAGTACTTCTGCAGCATCTTTTCCATATATCAATGACTATTTTGGACTACTATAACTTCACTTAGGCCCATATAGTCACATTGAGAAGAAGAATTATGTTGCTGTGTCTGTATAAGGGTCTATTTCATGGCTTATTGCAAAAACAAGTGCCTTTTAAATATATACATATTGGTGAACTCAGCTTAGGCATGAGGAATACTGATATACACAGCCAGCCAACAGCAGGACAGTTTCCAATAGTGTTACTGATTTGGGTTTGACGGTCTGTTACTTCAGTGGGACTGTTTTGTGAGGTGTTTGTTGCTTGGTACAAGTGAGATTACCCAGAACATAAATCTGGATTAGTGGTTCACACGGGAAATTTCATGAAGCAGCATCCTTTAAAACCCAAAGTATATTCCAACGTAAATACATCTACAGAGTTATAGGTATGATCCTGCCAGATACTGCCAGAAAGGTTTCACCCCCTGTTCTGAATATATCCTTTGTAGTATCTGCTTAGCTTCAAACATATGCTAAGAAAGCAGTGAGAAATAAATGCCAGGCTTTTAATAGATGCTTCTGTCCAGCAAGTCCATTGGATCAGAGGTCTATATTTACCAAAATGCATGTTATTACTTATCAACTCACAAGGAAAAAAAATTAATTAATTCAATATATCCCCATGCAAGTTTTAATCACTTTTTCAATGTCAAAACTTTAATTAGGCTGTTCCTAGGAAGTAGTGTAACGAGGACATTAGCAATGCAGCCATAGAACAAAACTCTATTAAGAAAATGACACTTTCACTTCACCAGACTCAGACATACACCAGTGTAGTTAATCTAAATCAGATTCTAAGTAAAAAATAAGGAACTATTGCAACACTGTTCTGAATGCCCTGGACTACTCATCAGAACTGTAATTTGTGCATATATTAGACCGTAACACAACAGAAATGCCAAAGAGAAAGTCTAAGCTTACTAAAAAGACAATGTGACACCATGTCATTTTTGCTCCTGTTATGAAATTTCTGTCAGAAGCAGCACATCCTTCATTTGCATCCACCTCAGACATTTCTTCATTTTATTTAGGAGAGCACTGGGACAGCTTGTGAAACAATGAACTTGCAGTACTGAAACACTGAATAAGCACATGAACCACGATAACAATTGCTTACATTAATTACAGGGTTGACAGACATGGAACTGCACTCCAAAACACACTAGTTTGTACTACCTAACAATAAGTCTAACCAATATTAGAAACAGCGCTGTCCTCCGAGGTATTGGAGCTACTGCCATGGTACTTCTTTCTTCAGACAGACTTGTGCATGCTCCAGGGGTCAAGTTGTATTGCACAGAATCAAAGCAGAATACATCATCACAAGGACAAGGCAAAGCAAGAAAGACAAGCAAGGAGAACAGAGTGGAAAAGAAAAAAAACTTATATTCGTATTATAAAAGGGTGAGCAGAAAATAGATTTTAAACAGTAAGTGGAAAAGCAAGAAAGCTATAGCTAGAGATTAAAAGAGAACAGTGGCTAGACCTTGATGACTTGAAGAGAGTTTCTTTGAAGAGCCTGAATTGAAACAAAAGCTCCTCCATTTGTATTAGTAATGGAACAATAATCAACCCTCTGGGCAAAATATGTGAGCAAGGCACATCAGAGCTGAAGTGCAAGATGTGAAAATTTTATGCTCAATCATAGAAGTGAAATGTTTTTATCTGAGGAGGTTATTGTAAACAGTTTTATTTTAGGAGCTGCCCTTTGAGAAGCTACTATTAAAAAATGCACACAGAAGAAAGCAAGATGCTTTTCTCTATTTGAACTTTGCCTTAACAGAAAATATGCTTTTATAAAAAGCTCTTAAAGCATCTCCCCACACTTAAACGCTTTTATTGTTTCAAAAATCTCAAATAATCAAGTGATACTCATATGAAATTCATTAAGAGCTGCTGAGTCTCTCACTGTAAAGCTGTAAGTACAGCCCACGGAAGCTCATCTTTGCTGTAGACATTTAGAAGTATGGATGAGTTTAATTCCATTTTCAACATCCATGGTTAAAGCAATCAGCCAACCTCTCATGCACCAGAAGAAATAGTCTCCATGAATCTTCCATCTCTTTAATAAGCAATAAAATACATCTTTGTTGTTATTAGTTATCATTTTAAATGGCAATTGTGACAGAAGTTGCCAAGTGACAGAAGTGCAGAGACATTAGACAAGAGGGTACCGTGAACTTTATAGGAGATGGTGATTGTCATTTTTAGGAGTATTAAATTTCACAAGCATCACAGCTCTGCTGTGACTTGGAGTTTTGTACTGTGAACTACCTCTTGCTAGTGTGGCAACACAGAACATCCACCTAAGTTCATCCTAGCTGTTTATATGGCTCCAAGGGAAAAGTTGCTTGTACACAGCTCTGATACTCCAAAATCAACCCAAACCTAAAACACTGGTAGAAGACAATGTGTGTAATGATCATGTAATGACCATTTTAAACTCAGAAAACAGACTTCTGGAGTCCCACTCTCCTCTGCTTCCCATCTCTGACAACAAGTTCCATAACGTGGTACTGTGCTCTGTAACATGGGCTAAGGCACAGGCCTAGGGACACTTGCTCTAAACTATCACCTGGAATTTTCTTCTTCAGCAAGCTATTAGACCAAGCTGAGCTGTATGATAGCAGAAATAATATTAATGGATTTTTATCCCCACAGTATTTAATAATTGATTAATTTTTCTTCAATATAGACTTACAAAAAAATGCTTCACCAGCAATTCCCTGCAACTCCACAAGCTACTTGAACTCCAGCATCTTGATTTATTCCAGCTAAGTCCAAAAAATAAAACAGGAGTTAATAAGTCTTCCTTCAGCCATTAACATACTGAAAATGCACAATGGAGCACAGAAGTTTCAGGCTCTGCAATGGAAATGGACACGTGACACGATATCCAGCCAGACTCTGCACTGTCAGCCCAGGCAAGGCTGTCCCCAGCACACATCTCATGGATAACAGTGATGGAAATTTTCCTGGGAGCACGTAAAATGGAGCGGAAACTTGTTAATTTGCTGTGCAAGTTGCACTTGGCTCTTCTTCTCATGCAAGAAAAACAGCGGAAGGGGAAAAACTGGCTGACGAGATCCAGCAGCTACATCTCTGCTCAGAGAGTTCTCCTCCACCTGCACACCTACTCCATAGGGACTGGCATTCTGCAGAGGGTTTGATTACCCTGAATATTAAGATTCTCTACAGCACCCCGGTAACCTTGCTGATGTACCAGGGGTGATGATATTGTTTTCTACCCTGGAAAGTTCTCCCAGAAACTGCTCATTCGCACAAGAGGAGACAGTAATAAATTCAGTGATATACTCGGCATGTACAGATCATGACTGAAGTGTAATTTTACTGACATGCATGATGTTACATCAGAATTGATCCACCCCAGTAAGTTAGATTTTAGCTCACTGTCTGCATCCTTGTTGCCTTTCAGAAGTGTGTGTGCAGTCAGCTTGAACTCAAGCCCCAGAAGGTGCTCCCATGGTCAGGCACAGCAGGGTTCAAAGGCCCAAGTTCACCTGGTGCGTTGCGAGGTTGAAAATATTTTTCAAGGGGGTCACAACACCACCATGGCATGCCCAGAAAGGCAGGCAAAGCCTCCAGCCTGACACAGAAAGGCAGAGAGCACATTTTGGCTATTCCTGAATATAAGCTGTAAAAAAAAAGCTTCTGGGTTAGATCTGTAGGTCTTACATCATGTATGAGAGGACTTAGTGATCCAAAGGATTTAAATAAATTTGGTGGAAATGCTCCTGGGAATCACTGATTTTTTCCTTTTTTTTTTAAAGAGTACAAGGATTGTCTTCCCAGAAGCTCTTTTCTTGTTGATAGTGCGGTTTTGTGTACCCTTGGCTTGTGATCGGTGGGACATTCAGCAGCAAGCACTCTTGGAAATTCATCGATATTTTCAAGAGTAGGAGAGAACTTCACTTTCTTCGACTACCACTCAGACAAAGATGAAAAGCTTGTGAGGGTGCCAATTATATAACCTGGCTGAGACATCTTGCCAGTGAAAACCTTTGCAGGATGCATTCTGGTTTCGCAAGATGGAAATTGAGCTATTATTCAAGTAGTTTGATATGGTGACGTCACTCTTTAATCCATGTAGCCACTGTGATCAGTCAGAAGCAGTAACTGAAAGGGAGGTAGCTCAAATTAATTCTACCAGGATTTCACAGTGTTTACTATTCTGTATCTCCCTGGCAGCATTCCAGTGGGACAAGGGTTCAAGACAACAGTTGATGTGTTCTGCACTGGAGACAACATATTCTTACACTACATGACAGAGCCTTAAGCTGAGATGCTGGATGAGCCGCAAGTAGGTCCCCACAGTGCAGTAGGCAGATCTGGCCTGGAAGTTGCATAACCACATTTGTGCTGAATTAAATCCAGATCAGTAAAACCTGTCTCCTCGCTTATTGTTGTGGGCAAGGTACCAAGCCATATACAGCCAATACTATTTTCCAGTCTAAACTGGATTGTGTGCAGCTGACTGTGCCACTCAGGGACAGCATTTCTCCTCTCCCCAGTCTGTGCATATGTGGACTTTAAATATTAAAGTGCCTTGGATTGCCAGGTCTTTGGGACAGGGACAGTCTTATTCTTACAGGTCTGGGGGGTACCATCCATCTTCTCTCCCACTGTTGAACACAAATGCACAAGTGCTCCTGCAGGGGAGTAATAGCAGCTCTTCCTTGTGTAGAAGTGGAACTGAGCAATAAAACTGCTGCTCTGATAGAAACCGAGAGAAAAATATCATGAGAATATATGATGGAAATGAAGGAAAACCAATGCAGAGATTATTAGCCAAGCTGCATACAAGTTAAAAAAATATATCAGCCTAGACCTGGAAATTTATGTTCAAAGCCACGAATTCAGAGTTAATTTATTATGCAGTAGATTTCCAGCTCCACTGAGCTAATGGGATTTGTTACTCTGTTAAATGGGCTTTTCCCTCAGAGCACCTTGTTTCATTAGACCATTCAACAAAGGTTTGGGAGAATGAGGAGTGTAAATACAGCACAGCTGCCTCTGTTTTGCACACTAAAGTGCTAATTCCTCTTACACATTATGGGTGCACACTCTATTCAGGAGGCATGGGGATTTCACTTTATTGAAAGCTAAAGAGAAAGTGCAGAAAATTTCCCAGATTTCTTGAGAGAAGACTTTTTACCATATGTTTAGAGTTAAAAATTGAAACTATCTTCCTTGCACTAACAGTGTTGACGACAGGTTCTCCAGGAGCCAACTAGCACTTTGTGAAATGGCAGGTGTAAACAGAACTGTAACATTTTAATTAATAGCAGGACTAAGTGGACCACAGAAAATAAGTCCCTGAGAGTGTGTTTCCTGTAAAGAGTCAGCACAGAAAAAAAAAATAAAGGGAAGGTGAAAGATCAATCTCTGTTTCATGGAACTGAAACCAAGTCATAGAAGAAGTACAGGAGCCTGGCAACAGCCCCAGGAGGGAGCTTGAGTCCTGGTTGTTCATTCAACACCCGAATGAAACGCCTTTTCTGATATTCCTCACAGCATCCTACCCCAGTGTGCCCAAACTGCATGCTGTTCTTCCCAATATCCATATCTCTGTGAGAAAAGAAATGTTTTCAATTTCTGCATTCCTGATACCATAAAGAATAACAAATCTATTTTAAAATGGCATGAATTTTCTCAAGATACTCATTTTGTAACTGGTGTAGAATAGAAATCTTGCTTAAAATGAAATTAATGTACAGAACAAGGACTGAAAAAATTAATAAAAGCTGTGGGACTAGAAAAGAAATGGTTTCTGCCTCTGTTGCTTCTGTTTGTGTGTGTATTCATCACTATGTGTAAATCTAAATACATTCCCAAGCCTAAGGGCAATGCTGAATCAGAAACAGAGAATAAAAATTAAACAACCTGTTGAAATTAATGGCAAAACTCTCTTGACTTCAGCAGAGACAGAATTTTGCCCCAGATATTTGTGCCAAAGTTATCAAGAGACAGGAAGCAGTAAATTTGACCTTTGAAAACTAGTGAATAGGAGAAAGAAAACAGCATTTGGATTGTCCACCTGTTCTGTAAATCTTCCTGAAAATGCAACAGAAAGTGTTCAAAACTTGCTTCCCTACCCCCACCTTGTTTTAATCTGGTGATGCTTCTTTCGCCACTTCCTTAGGCGTGGTGTAAGATCATGAAATGGATGTGTTGGTATGGACTTAGGTGGACTTATCTTCATGTAAGATAGGGCAGATCAGAATTTACTTTCAAGTCCTGTCAGATGATTTCACACTTACTCTGTGTTGGAAGTGTGCAGTGGAGGGGAAGAGTGCAGGCTAACCATGGCACCCTGTACTCCCACAGGGAGACAAGCCTAATATGGTTACCTCGAATTTTCTCCCCATCTCACACTTACCCCTGCAGCTACTGTGCTCAAACACAGAGAAGGACCACGGTCTCTCATTTTCAGATGGAGTCACTGAAAAAAAGAGGTACTGTAACTCAGCATCCTTCATGTATTTATACTGATTTCAAAGGCTGGGTTATGGAAAACATGGATTGGAAGATGGCTTCAGAGGTGCCCGTCACACTGTGGGAGGCTAGGAGGGACAGCCATTCTCTTGAACCTGGGAATAGGTTCCTCCAGGGGACAGTGAGGATGGTGATGGAATGTCACCAGCTCCCCACAGTCTAGTGCCCTTGCAGATCCAAGGTTTGGCGCCTGCTGCTGGTGGTCCTGTAGTCAGGGAAAATGAGGTGAAGTGGGCCAGACGCTGCCTTGTTACAGGAGGCTGCCTGATCTCACAAATTAACCTTCTTTCTACTGGCATGAGCCCAGCTCTTCTCTCTCCTTGTTACTGTAAAGCATTAGCCACCAGACAGGTAGGATTTAACAATGCCATTATAATAACAGTCTTCAGGCAGAGAGGAACCCTGGCAGAACAAAGCCTGACTAAAGGTGGAATAATGCATGCCTGGGACAACCCCTACTGCTCAAATTTTTCTTATGTATTTGTGTTTAATTAGCTAGTGATTCAGAATGGCTCTGGGAGTAAAACCCTCCTGGATGAATCCCAAGATCAATTCCTTAGATGCAGGATGGAGAAATACTCTGAAGCCTAGCCAGCAGATAATCTTTTGCTTGCTTATACCAAGTGAATCCTTTTTATTCTCTTGGATGAACTTATCTAGGAACTAGCTAGGCTGTAGGCCCCTGTTAAATAATGATGATTATGTTCTTTTTGCTCACTGTCGACAAAGAATTATAGCCCCTCATTTAGAGCTCATTTCAAAACCATAAGATTCTGTAATTGAAAGTGGCTGAAGCTAATTTGATAACCCAGTTTTGAACACAGCCGAGTAACTACTTTTCCTTTCTCCTTTCAAGAGTAATGGCCTTGTCAGAAAAGTCTTCTGTGCTCCTTTAAAGTGAGCAATTATGACAAAGGTTAAAAACTATTGTCCTATAACAGTGTGCAATATCAACATGGCCTTTAGGTTCCCAGCAAAGCCAGGGCATGGCAGGAGGGTCAAACTCCCTCCAGCCACAGCTGCCCTCTCAAACACCCACCAAGCTCTCTTGGGTGACTGACTCTGCTGCACTCCCCAGGATACGGAGCTCCATCCAGGATAACACCTGACTCTTCCTCTGATGATCCTCTGATGACAAGGAGGTTTGCTGGGCTCTCCCAGGATGGGAGGGGGAAGAGTCTCAGTGTCTATATCTTGCCTGGCAGTTACCTCAGACACACCGGACCATCTGTCCTTGTGATTAAAATTCTACACCAGTACACCCTGAAGGCTCCTTCTCCCTTACAAGCAGCCAAAGTGACCATACTGGTGGTGCAGGAGAAAGTGAATTGTCCTCTTGTGCATAAGAGATGGGTAAATTCTCACAGTACAGGAAGAGAGAATCTCCCCCAGAGAACAGCCCCATGTGGATATCCTGGCCCTCAGCAAGGGCAAAGCAGCCTGATACCACACACGATAGAATAAAAAGCCTAAATGGGATTCCCACCTTGTGCTCTGTCTGCTGCCTGGCTCTGAGACTGCCTGACTCTTATGATTTAACCCTGATCCCTGAACACATTTACTGGTACTAGCAGCAGTACAAGAAACCGCTTTTGCCTCCAGTTCCTGTCTCCTGTTCACACCTGCACCTGGGCATTCAGTGATTTCAGGAGATGAGAGCAGCTTTCCTTAAGCCTCCTTTCCAGTGATCAAGGAGGGAAACTCACTGATTGCAGAATGAATATTTCTGCTATCTTAGCATATTTTCCTCATGTATTTTAGATCCTGGGCCTTTCCCGAGGTAAGTGGGGGGAAATGTAAATAACATCACAAACTTCTCTAGCCGTAGCCCGGAGCTGTGCTCAGAACTGCTCTGGCTGTTGTAGTAATTAGCACAAGGAAATTGCTACATTGTGTGCTGTGATAAAATGATGGATTACAGCATGGAAGAAATCATTAACTCATTGATTAGCAGCACATGCCTTCTAAACCACTATCTAAACAAATTCTGAGAATTGTGGAACTTTTAAAATGTTACAACAGCTCTCTCCCATAAGAAAAAATCATGAAATAATAATATATAAATCACCAAAATTAAATTTGAACCATTAAAATTGGTTCTCCAATGGTTTCTAATATTTACTGTAGCCATTCACGTGGGAGTTTTGTTCTCCCTATACCCATAGGGAGAAGGCTGCACTTACATGTTGAGAGGATCTCCTACTCAAAGTTAGTGTGGTTCACTGGCAGCATCTGTTTCTAGGTATTCCCTCCTGGTGGATTTCATAATCAAAGCAGCCTGTTACTGCCACATTTAATAGCAGTAGGCTTCACTTCTTATTCAGCACAAGTGCACAGTAGTTTATAAAATTACTTATTTATATGGGCTTCCTTTTATTAGGATTAACAGGCCAATCCCATCCCTCTTGCCACATCTCTACCCCTCTTGTTTTTAGTAAGAAAAGACACTCATATTGAATATTAGTACATCATTGTAACAGCAATGTGGGTGTCAACAGCTCTGTGAAAGTAGGATATGGGAGCTGTCCCCACAGTTCTGTGTCAGCATGGATCCCTTACCTAATCCCAGAGGACCCCCAAATCCAATATCAGGAGAACAGAAAATCAACACCAGGCTTTGATGTCACCTACTGACTTGGGTACTGCCACAGTAGAGAGGAGAGTACCTTCAAGCCTTGCTGTGGAGCTCACTGCCAATTTGAACACCCACTGATGGTGGGAGGATAAATCCAGGGGCAGGGACGCCAAAGGTCAATCTAGGCTGGAGAAATGCTTGGCTGGCTCCCTCCCCACATCTAACCACACTGAACACCCCTGACTAGAGGGATTCAGGGAACAACCCCACTTGAAAATGGCCAGGTTGCCACAGCTTGGTGATGAGAGGATCCCAGCACCGTTCTCTGCCGTTGTCTGCTGGCATTTCTAGCACTTCCCTCCAGCCAGCTCATGCACCTGCCGCTGCTTTTTCTTTATTTCTGACACCATTACACCTTTAAAAGGTGCTGGTCTCTCCCATAGCAGGGCCAAAGGTTTAGCTATTCTGATTATTATAAAAATCTCACAACCAGGTCATTGCATCTGTTTCTGGGTCCTTCAGTGGAATGGAAAGGAAGAAGAGAAAGAGACCCGAAAAATATTTGCATCTGTTTTTACAGATGTGACCATCAGGGGTTCCCTTTGTTTCACTGTCAGATTAAATCATGGACATGGAAACTAGTGAGTAGTGATTTCAGGGTCTGCATCTGTAAATGAAAGCGAGTTTCAATAGGAGAGCAATTAATTTCACTTAATTAAACCTACTGACTTGTGGTATGAATCCATTCAGTAAAATGCCCTTTTAATAAGTAAAAAAATACCTTTCAGAATTGAAAGATTTGCAGTTGTGATCTTCAGTTCCCAACTTCAATTCTGCTGCAAGGCAGTTCTTTGAAATGAGAGACAAAGCATTCCTCTCCAAGGAGAGTCCATTTTATGAGTGTCTGGTGGCATACTTATCTACTCACTGTCTCTCTTCCAGAACCTAGCATCTCATTGGAATTATTTTTTTTTAACTAATTAGGCAATTTTATACATAGTTTCAGTAGTACCTCTTAGGACAGCATTAATTTTAACAGCATCTTAAAATGACAAATTCAAGATATGCCACTAACAGTGAATATGTGTAGTTAATAGATTTTCTTCATGCTGCTCTTGCTTGACACTACATTTGTCATAGCAGTAGTCCTGCTTCAGCACCATTCTCATCCATTCTTTATCCACTGTTTTTTCTATCATAACATATCTTTCACTAGCAGCATAATTTTTGCATTACCATACAGGCAATGTCACATACATAACAAACTCTTCATAAACATTTACATCAGCAGCTGTCTGTTAGACATCAAAGGTTCTTTTCTGGAGGAGTCTGCAGTTTCAACTATTATTATGGTAAATCACCTCCCAGAAACAGTCTGAGGAATATCCCTAATGAATTTAAGGTTGTTACCTTACATAAACAGCCTTCACCCAACCAGCTCCGGGAAATTGTCTCCATTCTTTGTCAGAGATCAGGAACGTGCAGGCTGCAGGCAGTGCTGAGGAATGACACGGCAACCAGCCCCCCCAATAGATAGCCCCCATCAGACCAGCCTGACTGGCTGTCTCACAGCACAAGTCCCTGTTTTTTTATTTTAAGTAGAATCTTCTCTTTTTTGCATTTCTTCAGAGAGTCTGGACCACTTGACATTATTTGTGGTTGTTTGAAGAAAAAAAGTGTTGCTTTGCAGTGACACAAAGCGGCATGGTAATACCAAAATGTATCTTTCATCCTGTTTCTGTTAGGAAGGTGGGTTTGTAAGACAAGGCTTGTGGGTGGGTACTTATGCAAATGGCGCGGAAACAAAGTCTGGTGCTATTAGTCGCAGAATAATGCAGACATTAAAAATCTGAAACTCAGGAAGAACAGTTCTATTTTCCAGGTATGTTTGAGTGATTTCATTTGAATACTTGTGATAGTTTTTTGGTACGTCACGCTGGAGGTAGCCTGGAGCAGCTCAAGACTCTCGAGTTGAAACTGCTAGCCATGCTCTCCAGCACACTGTAGAGATTTGGTTATCCACTAAACCACAACACTTACATTCCTTCTAGTGCCATTACGAATTTGGTCATCTGAAGAAAAGAAAACAAAACCACTGATAAGTCTTTACAGTATAAAGCTATTGCTTGAGTGTTTGACTTTGGGTTGTATCACACTGGAGCCTGGAAATAAAGTCTGCAGCTGGAGACCTAATGCTATCCAGTTGGGGCAAGTAGTAGCAATGCACAAGGATGGAGGCTGCAAAAGGGCTTGAGTTTTCTTCCTGCTGTTAAAAGTGCATGGGGACAGTGAAGAGGGGAAGAAAAGCTGATTTGTCGGGTCTGGAAACTACTCCTCAGGAGTGTCAGCTGAGGGTTGTCCTAGAGATCCTTGGAGAGTACAGAGAGGAGGGCTTTAATATATGGAAAGAAAACACCTCTGTAGGTTTAGTGAGATGAGATGAGATGAGATGAGATGAGATGAGATGAGATGAGATGAGATGAGATGAGATGAGATGAGATGAGATGAGATGAGATGAGATGAGGAAGAAAACAGTTGACCTGGCTGCAGAAATGGGAGGAATGCCAAGCAGCAAGGCTTGCCCTGCTGTGCAGGCTTCCGCCACCTGCACTGTCTCCACCCTTCCCAGCCATCACCTGACAGCAGCTACCAGGAGCCACCTGATGCCTACAGCAAACAGGAGTTCAGGACACAGCATCCTGAAAAGTTTTTTACAGAAGTACTGAAATTATCTGCCTAGGGAGGTGGTGGAGTCACCGTCCCTGGATGTGTTTAAAAAGACTGGATGTGGCACTGGGTACCATAATTAAGGAGTTGGGGCTGGATTGGACTCAATGATCTTGAAGGTCTCCCAACCCAGGGATTCTGTGATTCCGTGTGATTCTGTGTGATCTTCCTTAGCAAAGCCACTACAAAGCTGTGGTGTGTCAAATATTATAGTTTGTGAAATCCTCATTCCATGGAAAGCAATGCCAAAACTACCTTTGATTTAAATGGAGCAAGTATTTTTCCATCCCACTGTCTCTCTGATCAGATCTCTGTTCTCTTTGTCACCCATTCTATTTTTCTGAAGCTCTTTCAAACATTTTCAGAGGAAATTAACTGATTTCATCTCTTCTAGTTTTAACAATTCAGTAATATAATTGTATTCTTTGTCCTAAAAGGGAACTCTGGCAGTATACTTTTTGAGTCTTCCATCTTGCACAGTTCATTTCTGTAGGAATCAATAAAGGTCACACTATTTAAAAATGCACAGCCTGAGCAGAGTGCAGAAAAGACCAGAGAACAGCTCAGTGTTGCCACAGCAATGCATGTATTTTTTTTTTTTTCAGCAGCAGATGGTAGGGCTGACATCTGCAAAAGCAAAGGGCTCAGCTGGGTTACATCTCAGGTTATGGAAAGCAACAGCATCTACTATGTGTCACCTGTTTTGACTGCGTAATTAATTTTTCTCTGAGAACAAAGAGCTTCCCCTATCTATAGAAAATTACTCTGTGTTTCCTATTTAAAGTGATGCCTCTTACTCCAGTGGGGATAAAAAAATCAAGGGGCTATAGTACTAATATTACATTCATAACAAAAAGCAAAGCTACCAGTCTTCAAGTTGTTTTCTACATTCTGGAATTAAAACCATTTTCATGACAGATGTTAACCTAAGAGCAATAATCAGTATTTTAACAAAAAAGGAAGGCCATTTTCTGTGGGATTGTGTGTGTTTCAGTACTGCACTATTTTTTAAAGTAATGGTGATGCTTACATTGAGGATGTCAGCTAATGTGGTCTTGGCATAGCTGGAGCAATGCAGAGGCAGTGAGAGCTGGGGAAAAGGGGTTCCCACATGGCACATGACCTGGGGACACCAGGAAAGCCCCAGCCCTGCTGCCCCTCCCCAGCTGGCTGCAGTCTTTCTACACAAATGGAGAGGAAAACAGCTTTTGGTCCTGGGGAAGGAGTTAGCGAGCAAACCCAAGCAAATGCAGAGCAAGTTTCCAACCACTGGTCAGAAACTGGTGGATTTTAGATCACACTAATTGTATCTTCCTGGCTTTACTGTCCAGCATTGCTGAAAAGAGCTTTTTATAACTCTGTTGAGATTCAGTGCTTCCTAGTCTGGATTCCACCCCGGGCATTCTACTTCTATGCATTAATTGGATGTATTCACCCAACAGACAACATCACAGATAAGGAACTTCTGCAGAGAAGGATATTCCTGAATGCAGAGCAAACAGCTGATGTTGTCAGATGCTTTAATTTCAGTTGTGTGCATCCAGAGCAGCTGATAATGCAATTTGGTGTTTCCCTGGAAGCAGGCAGAGGGCATGCACTCTCAGAGGAAGAGATGGCATGGTTGCAAGAGCACCCCAAAGTTCAGTCCCACCCCCTTATTTGTCTGTATTAAATATACTCTGTGTGCTTTATGTCAGGGACTTTTCTGCATGCTGGTTATAATGTTGCCTTGTTCAGAGGGGTCAGCAAGAACAGTACAGAGTATTTTCCAATTAAATGGTTGGAATTACCAAGCTGAGTCCTTTTATTTAAAAAAAAAAAAAAAAAAAAAAAGTTGCTTAACATTCAGCAAAACAAGATTTCTTTGGCTTGATTCAAGCTTGTATCTAAAAACAAAAAGGGCAGGAGTGTGAATGGCATCCTGTCCCTGGAGTGGGAAATAAACTCAAAAGCAAGGCTACGCCTTCTGCAACTATCTCCAGATCTTAACTCCTGATGTCAGAGCTCAGCACTGTGGTGCTCATACCTCAGGCATTTTTTGGTTCTTTTGTCTGATGTATACATCGTCTCAGTGGTGTAGCATTTCACAGGGCCCTGCATAGCTTTTGAGAGAGTCCAGAAAAATCCTACAAAATAGCAATGAGATTAGATACAGTGAGACATAAATACCTCACACTAAGGCAGTCTAATCTATAGTAATTATCTTATTATTTATATATAGCTAATATCAATAACTATCAAGAGGGTAATACTAATCTATCAGACAATAGGTCTCTATCCCCCCAATCTGAGGGGCACTTGATAACCAACTCACAGAGGTTCCTGCTGATTAGGAGATGACAATGAACAACAAAAGAGGATTTTCATGCATCACACAGGCCTGGAGATGTCCTTGGCCTCTAGAAATTGGGAAATGTCTCCCCAGTCTCACTTGTCAAAGTAGAGGCTCTGCAAGTATGGCTTCGAAACCTGGGCTAGGGCGCCCTGGGCATCCTTCTCCAGCAGAAATCAAGTGATTGGCCTGTAATCTCATAGGAAATTTGACTCTTTAATAAAGAAGACCCTCTAACACCTATTGGGAGCATCTAAAAGCTGAAGGAGTAATACACGTCCTTTAGTGGTCCAGCGACTTTGGAGCCAGCACTGTCTCCAGCAGCACTAGGAAGACGGGCTCCAGGACTGCATCCTCTGCAGTTACAGACTAAAATCCTAAATTCCTGGGGATAGATCCACGGAGCCACTGCCAGTGCAGGAATTTGAGGAATTGCAGAGTAGTCTCTAGCTGCTCTTCCTGTTTTCTCTGTGAGACGGAGAAACCTTTCCAAAGGCACCGAGACTGTGCAGTAGATGGATGATGTCTTACATCGTGGGGTAAGAGGGGGAAGCAAGAAACTGGCTGGCTGGATTAATATTCTCATTAAATAATAGCAGTATGTATTTAAAAGCCTCATTTTGCAGGGCTCCACACCTCTCATTCTGTGCTCCTTATAACAGAAACAATCAAAAGCACCTGTAGGGACCACAGAGAAGCTTTCCTCAGCCTTGTCCTCACCCCGGTGGAATGCAGGAATGGGCTCTCATCTTCATCAAATGCTGTAAGCTAATGGCCATTTTCCAGCTGGAATCAGTAAGATCTGCCACAGCTCCTGTTCTCTGCTCCTCCCTAAAACGTCCAATTAATTCTACCAAGAACAAAAGTCTGAAACACTTCAAACATTTGCCTTCTAAACAGATTTGACTGGATTTGAGGTGTTCATCATGTTTCCTCCTAATCTCCCTGTAAAAGGCAGCAGGATGCTCCTGTCTCTGAAAGTGAAATAAACATAACAAATGCATTTGCTGGAAGAAATTAAACAACAACAGGTGTCCTTCAGAGTCCTCAATGGCTGTTAAAGGAATTTATGTTTGTGAATAAACAGCAGTAGAAATTATTTTTCTGACAGCTTCTCGTTATTAAAATTAGGACTCTGCTTAATCCTGCAAACGTCAGTGTGACCCAAGATGACCTGCTAAGTGCTGGTCACAAAAGTTAATGTTGTGTAAGGGAGTATTAATGGAAGCTGCCCTTTAAAAAAAAATATACGAAGTATTTTGGAGCTGTCATTTGTGGATGTTGAAGTAAATAGCAGAATCCCACAGCTTTCAGTGAAGCAATGAAGCAGAGGTTTTTAGAGACTGTCTGCAGCCAGGCCCCTGTGCAATATCACAGTCTTAGGGACTTACACTGGGAGGAAGATTGCTCCTATGCAGTCAGACGTGCTCTATCAAACAGTGTGCAAAGCTGAAGCTGCACATCCACTTAGAGAAAATTCCTTATCTGTTCTACAGCTTTCTTATCACCTTGAGAGATTTTTCTCCCTCTGCCTGCAAAATGAGGATGTTGTGGTCTGTTGTGGTGAACTATATCTGATGTTTACACGGGGTTCTCTAGTTGCACTAAATTTATATAATAGTTGCACTAAGTAGCTGTATCCCTTCCCCACTACCCGTGGTGGTCGGCCCCTTTTCCCCCCACCCCTATCCCTGAAAGGTAGTTTGTTCCTGTGGTCCCATTGGCCAGGGGTCCCTTCCCAGGGTCCCCCTGCCCCTGAGGACAAAACCCCCATGAGACACGTGGGTCTAGCTCTTTTCTTTCTGCTCCTAGGCGAGCTACCTGCACCTCCCTTCCCCCACGCTCTGCCTAAGAATGGACTTGGATTAAACAGAATTCAGCAGAAAGAATTGAGCGTCCTTTTGTTCCTCATCCTTGTATCGCCCTAATAAACCGAGGGCTTTCGGAGTATAGCCCCCGAGATTATAGGGTCAGATACAGTGGTCATTTGTACTTCTAATATGCTTTTAAAGTTTAATACGCTTAGAAAGTTTCTCCCTAGTGTTGTTAAATTACCCAGTCTGAGAAATGAGATATCCCACAATGACATAATTTTGAGTGAGACCTTAAATTCAAACCCCAATCACTTAGCAGAGAGCATATACACATATGCTAAATGAGGCTTACCGTGAGCAGTGTTAAAATAGGGAAGCTTTTATGCTGACTAGCTTTCTTTTCTTTTTTTTCTTTACATTTTATTGCTACTCAAAAGTTGAGGATTGATAGGAAAACCATGCATTTGCAGCATATTTGTCAAAAGGTAAAAATATTGATTTTTGAAGAAGCTTGCCCACAGTGTAAAAGTAAGCCAAAGTTAAAATCAATAGTGATAAATTAGGACTTCTCCAGCTATATAAATGTTGCAATACCAGAAGATTTAATGCATAAAAATACTGTACATCAGATGACAAAAATAGTTCAAAATTACTTTTTACTTAAATTTTATAAGGTGAAATAAAATATCCATTACCTGCCAGTCTAAATTTTGCACAGTAGACTACATAATTTTTGGAGAGATATTACTTTCCAGATACATTGCTTTTCCAGAGCACCAAGAGTCCTATCAGCGCTTGTTATCCTCACAGGTCCTGCTCAGCCTCTGCTGTACCAACATGGGACTGCACAGATACTCCCTGGTGAAGATGCTTTTGTCCCAGGAGTGCAGAGAAACACTTGCTGGGTGCATTTTAGAACCCTTTTTGTGGCCACCTCCAAATATTTCCACCTGTTTGTTAAACCCTTGTCCCAAACTCCAAAACCATTTCCCGCACCAATGGGCTTCTCACCCCAAGCTGTACAAAAAAGGGAATTAATGAAGGGATAACCCTGTTCTGAGCCTTTCTACTCAAATAGATGCGACCCATTAGGATGTTATGTCCTTAATTACTTTTTCACTGCAGGGTGCATGAGACACTGTCCTTCAGTAACTTTGCTGCTCCTGGACCCATACTACTCCTGTTCACATCTTGTTTTCTCCTTTTTGTTTTTCTGCAATTACAGCAAGTTTCTAGCATAGCATTGCTTGATAAAGTTGTCCTCCTGCATGTCTCCAATTATTTGAGCCTTGTGATGTCTGGCTGAAGTAGGCTAGAGACATAGAAGAGTAGGATTTCCCATGGAGCAGCAGATGTGGCCACTCCTCTGAAATTACCCCATCTTCCTGGAGACTTTGGCCTGATAATTTTAAATGTCTCTGTCTCAGATAACTAAACAAGGGTAGCACTGCCTCTCAGGCACTTTTTGGCACCAGTATGAATTTTATGAGTATTTTTCTGTATGTGAAATTCTTCTAGTGACCTAAAGAAACACTCTGGATTTTTGGGAATACCCAGTGACTGACCACAAAAAGGGTCAGCCCTTCTCAGGTCGTCTGAGAACACAGGTGTGGTGGGTGTTTGCAGTAAGAGATGAGACAAAAATTCGTCTTCCAAGTGCTGCCTGTCTTACCAACAACTTTACATTCAGCCAGAACTGTCCTGTGAGAGAAGGTCAGCCGCTATTCCCCTTGAGGTTGAGAATGGATTGTTTAAATACTTATGATGGGCTTTCAGACCATATGTTTTTTCTGCAGTTCTGCTATTCATGAGAAGTGGCTCAAAGGAGACTTTTCAATTGCTTATGTGGGAGGAAGCATTTGGCAACCAGACAGAGAAAAACAGATTTTTTTAGGAGATGCTTTATCCCCAAAGTACAATTGTTTTGTGACACATTTCTTTCAGTCTCTCAAGGTTGAAAAGTTTTTGGCAGCAATAACTGTGGAGCTTGCAAAAGACATGGTCTCCAGCCCATGGTGTCAGATGACTCTAATGAGACAGATCCTTGGCGTCCGTAAGTGGGTCCAGCCCCATTTACAATGGGACAAGATTGATTAACACTGCAGAAGATCCAATACTTGGAGGCAACAATTACAACTCTGAACACAGTTTTATGGCTCAAAACCTTTACTCTGCTTCAGTACTGTGTATGATGCCACTTCCATGAACTGTGGTAAAGGGAATTTAACCACCACAAGAGTTTTGGTCAGCTTTGTCTTTCTCTATCTTTTTTTTTTTTTTTTTAGTAGTTGTACAAGTGCATGTAAATAGATTTCTTTTACAACTCTGGATATAAGATAGCTTTTTTATGATATTTTCATTACATCTGCTCTAGTAGATGATTAGACCTGAGAAAGGGAAACCTTGTTTACTACACTTTCTTGACTAGAAGCTGGTGAATGTCCTGGTGCCAAACTGAGCAGAGGCATTGACACACAGTGAGGAATGCAGGGACATGCTGCACAGGTTCAGTTGTCCTGTGGTACTCCCTGGTAATACATCTTAGGAAAAGTGGGCTCTAGGGCCTATTCTCTATCTGACAGATATTCTCACAGCTTTTCCTTGCTAGAAAGGGCATAATCAGGCCCTGAGTGTTAAGCAGAAATTAAAAACAAAAAAAAATCTATTTTTCATATTTGTGAAATCCAACAGTGTTTAAAATCTCTAAAGAGTCATTAACAGCACTTTACACAAAATTTAACTAATTTCTTCATAAAATTCTCCATACACAGCTTCCCAAAATGTTTACTGTTGCAATAAACCATTATATGGATTGTTTTAAGTCATTCGCCTCCAGACAAAAACAGACATTTTAGAGCATTTTGATTTCTGCTGTCTAATAAATGAAGCGCTACAATCCCAAACTTAATATCTGTTATCACCATTATTTTTCCTTACTTTACATCTTTGCTAGAGGTTCATCATGACACAAAAAGATAAATTGCTGTAATATTTTCTGCACATAGGGCAACATTTATTTTTCCTCCAAGTTTGTCTTTCAAGATGACTTACTGTAGGTTGCTTTTTTTTATTTTCCAAGTATATTTAGTTTATAAGAACTTGACCTCTGATTAGAGTCTCATTCACTGGAGCTTAGAAATGTTCTGTAATAACTGAGAATTGTAGATTTTTGGACAGAATCCCACTGACTGTGAATGGGCCTTGTCCTTGAAGAGCCTAACACACTTGACATTTCTTCATTTATTTAAAGTATTGATGCTTTTAAATTTAAGTCCTTTATAGTTTTTCCTGTATTTGTGATTATTCCAATGGAAAATTTGCCAATGTCTTTCACTATTGTATAAACACTCCTCACCCTCAACAATGATATTTTAATTGATGCAAGTAAGAATTTTATGGCAGCTCTTTCCAGATTGGACCCTTTGGCAGCTCATCATTATTTCACAACTGACTAAGGCAGTTAAGTTTATGATGTCTAGCTGCTGAATCTGAAGTTTGTAGCAGAAGTCCCTGTAGCCTCTGAGTCTCTGTCCATCTTGTCTGACACAAATGCTGGGACACAGCGTCATGCCTCCTCTGGAAAGGACCCCAGTTGTTATCCTCCATCCCTCATTTCTCTCCAGCCCTTCCCTGCTATGCCAGTGCCAGCTCTGCCAGTGACAAAAGCCATTTCAGCAGGGATCACCAGCCTCTGCCAGGGCCAAGACACAGAAGGTCTCTTTGACCTTAAATAGGGTCAGAGAAATCAACAGTAAAAAAGTCCACTCCATGACCTTATTTTCTCTTCTTAGTCTTGCCATCTAAATGCCAGCAAAAATGAATGCTTTACCTCAGCCATGGTTCCTGTGTCTCTCTATAAAAACCCACGCCTGTGGAGCTGTTTAACCATTCTAGCTGCACTCATTCATCCATCCATCACACATTATGTCACTTATCTCTTAGCTTCCTGCAGCATTACACCTTTCAGACTCATATTGTATGGGCTGTAAATATATTTGATGAAGCTTCCCTGCTATTGAAAATAAAACTAATAGCTTGGAAATTGGAAAACACTGAGTCCAGGCATGCTTTATACAAATGATATCATACTATAGCAATGATACTTGGGGGAAAAAAATTGCAAAAATTAACTGAGTTTCAATGTGTATCCACTAGGTACATAGAACTTAAGAGCCTTCCTTAAAAGGGAATCACATATTTCAAAACATTAGTTAAAAAAGAGAGTGTATTTTACATTCCTGAAGCCTAATTTATATCTAGTGCAGTCTATCTACATACTCCTGTATGAAAGTTCTCTGCGTGACGATTTAAGGCTGCTGTGCTCAGTTCAGCAAAAGCCTCCTGGTTACCCAGTTTCCCAGCCTGATGGGGGCTACTCCAGGCTTTTTGCAGTCTCACCTGTGCCTTGCAAAATACTTCACAAAAATACCTGAATCCTGCTTCCTGACCCATTGCCTCCCCCAGTACCATCTTCAGGGGGTTTTATTTACAAGGAGGATTAGTGTCTGGAAGAAAAACGAATTATATTTATTGAAACCATGAAGACTTGGTCATCTACATCAATGCTTTCTGAAGGAACTTGAGTCTCCATTTTGCACAGGACTGATACAACAATTGTACCATGATCAGAAACATACCGTAACCAACAATAAACTGTGAGACATCTTTAAGCACAGAAATTAGTTACCAAATTAGAGCCATTCTTCACCTTCCTCTTCAGCCATTTGCATTTCCAAAAAGTCTCAGCTCTTAAATAATGCCAGAGAACGCGCCAAAGAAATTTCTCTCTCCGTAACATGGTGTAGTCCTAAAACTGAGAATAGAAATCATTCTTTATTACCAGTTCCAGAGCAGCTACATTGGAACTTTACAACTTACACAGAATTGAACACTTCTTAATGAAATGTCCCAATGTTCACCTGTAACAGGGTCAGCAATCTTTTAACTCAAAACAGATTCTGGGATTAGATTGACTTCACTCATCAACACTATCAATGCATAATCATGACTTAAGGAGCCAATTTGCCAAAAAATGACTTGACACAAACAGAACCAATGTTTACATGCCTCAGTATCTGATCTGTGCTCAGCTGCACTGCAAGTGGGCTTGAAATAGATGTGGGGAGGAGATGGCAAGAGCACCAGAGCCTGAGTCATGCAAGTCCTAATGGTGTTTGCATAAAATCTGCCTGATTGGCTCCCTAATGACGTGCACCTCGAGCTGCCACTGCTTGTACCATCTCCAGCATTTGAATCAGAGCATGCAACCTCCACACACACATTCAGAAGCATTTCGATTGCACCTCTAGGAAAGGATACACAGTGCATTTAAAATGTGAATCTCTTGTGAACTGCCCGGGTCAAAAGAAATGTAGGGATGTTCCTGTTTCTTCTTGCTGCGAAGCCCTTCACCCTCACTCTGTGAGCCACAGCACCACCAGTTAGGATGGATTTTGTAGTTTTTACTTAACCAAAGATCCTTGTGAATAGTGCAGACACAGACTCCTCTGTAGATCAAGGACGTGTCCTTGAAACACTGGTGTGTTCACTGCACTGACTGTACCCACACTTTACAACATCTGAGAGCTGCTTTTCCCTCCGCCTCCATGCCACTATCTTCAAGGAGACTAAATAAAAATTTAGACAAAAAATTTTTCTTCAAAGCTGACTTTGGAGGATTACATTTGCAGTGTTTGGCTCTCAGTGATTGAGATAGTAAAAGAAAAAAATATATACCAAAGCCTAGATCTAACTTATCTCTAAGACATAGGAACACTGGCCTTTATTTATTTAGTTATTTGGCCTTTGTATTGCAGTGCTATAATGAATTGAAGGAAATACATACAGCAGAAATTAACTTGAGTTTGTGGAGTTTCCTTTATTTTATTCAAGACTATTTAACTCTCTGCTTTCTAAACATACTATGGTACTCTTCTTGTATCTAGTCTTGGTTTAATTTCAAAAAAATACCTTCCACTATCAGTCCAAAAACTGTAGGAAAAGTGTCTCAGCAGAATGCTAAGAAAATGATGCAGTGAAGTATTTGGAGACAGGAATATACCTTGATATGAACACCTGGGATTAGCCTCAAGTTATGTGATAGGAAAATGCATGCAAATAACAAACTCACTGTAATTTTCTTTTTCTCCCTTTCCTCATTTCACTGAAAATTCCTTCATTTGGGGATTGTTGAAAAAGTCAACACTCTCCCCAAGAAAGGGAAAACAGAGGTGGCAGGATTAGCCAGTTTCTATTATTTCTGCTTGATAAAGTGGATTAAGGGCCGACAATCACGCAGGACACCACAACAGGACTCAATTTTTTCTATTACTGCAGCTAAGAGCTGACATTTACAGTCTTCTGAAGTACACGGGACAGCTCCCATCTCTGTAAACGGGCATATCACAATGCCTGCACAGGAAAGAATTGGTTTATATAGTTCAAGCACTGGCTATAAAAGTCAGGGTAGGTGCTTGTCAGAATCCCCCCCTTTATTTCCAAACACTGGGGTAGTGATGACTGATCTTGTCATCTGCTCATCAGCACCAGACAGCTTTGTGTAAAGTGTGTGCTTTCATTTGTTTTGCCCTTCGTGTTTTTCTAACTTTGAAAGTCTCCCTTAGGGCCTGCAATTTATCATCATGGCTACCAAATCTCTTTGAAGACTAGCAGCACTCTTGCTCAGGATTTAGGATTCCGCCAGGTCAGTCAGGCTTCAGTTTAAGAAGCTTAATAGAACAAATATTAGTTATTAATGAGAATTTTACCCTTGAGAACTCCACTGCAAATCTGATACTAGTGGATGGATGGATCATTATCAGGCATCTTTATTTTCATGCCGAAAACTACTGCTAGAGTGGAAACAGAAAGAAGAATATGCAGAGCAACATCCCTCCCTTTCAGTAATGTTATTTACCAGCCCATTATGACACCAAAACATCATCCAGATGTTATTGCAGCCCTTTCAGATCTCTATAATATATGTCTCAAAGCAGAGAAACTCAGGCTGAATATGTAACAGCAATTACAAGAGACATCTGCAGCACTCCTTATTCTATTCGAAAATTCTTCAGCTATTCTGTCTTGGGTTTCTTCATTTTCTTTAAACATGATTTGGCAAAATAATTACAGTCAGAGATCAGAACAAGACTCTGTTGGAATGCACTCTGTTTTATTTCTTTGAAAGTATATATTGCTTCATTGGATTTCATTCCTGAGTTAGTGTTTGCAGCGTTCATTCAAATTTTGTACATCAAGCCTTAATATTAATCTCTATTTCATCTCTCCTTGTTCAGGAATCCCAGGGTCAAAGGATTTTCAAATCTCAGCAGTGCAGTCTCCTCATGCCTGCCACAAGTATCAGACACCTGAGAAGCACAGAATGCTCCTCCTGAGGGGAAAGCTGATGGTGAAGTTGCTTTTCCCTTCTGCTCCTCACTAGGTCTTTTCCCAGGAGAGAGGGACTCCTTCAGTGCATATTCAAACTCACTTTGCAGCGCTGAATCTCATTCATACTCCCAGAACACTATCAAAGCAATCCTTTGGGTCAAAGACACAGAGCCATGCATAGGCCCCTGCTGTGAAGGCAGGAGACAGCTGTGACATCCCACAGCCTCTAGGGAACAGCTGGCAGTGCTGAAGGGATGCTCTCCTCGTGCTGCACTTGCAAAACCAAGTGAAACCCTTTGAGAGTAACAGCATAAACATAGCCCCCCACACAGGCCAGCCTGTGCACACTGTATGTTACTCAATACCATTTGCACAGTTTGCTGACGTAAAAGCAGTTCTACAACAACAGGTTAGACAGAAAGCAGCCGAGTTCAGGACATGGAGAAATTCCCTGGATGTGGCATCAAGTACTGAAGGTAACGTGAAAACCACTAACTCCTCTTCCTTCCATACACTACTGCACAGTCTGTTCAGTTCTCCAAAACAGGTTACAAATTTTTCATCACACCAAGACTTTAACTGACAACAAAAAGTATTCCTGAGCAAGGTAAACCCAGAGCTGTCTGCCCTAGATGGATGCTGGGAAGAATCCAAACACAGAAACTCATAACACAGGCTTGTGAATAGATGCAGCCTTCAACACCTGAACTTATTGTGACCAAGGATTTCATAGCCATCAGGTAACATTGAGAAGGGGCCTTACCACAAGTTAACTCAAAAGGAGCCATCAAGAGAGGTGAGTAGGTTATGTTGCCTTCCATTCTTTTCACTGGAACAAACCAAGTGCAAGTCCCTGCCTTGATGCTGACAGAGGGATCTTTGAGCATTCAGCTCTATGAAGAGATGGTAACCTACACGCATATCAAAGAACAGAGCCCTCAACCAGGAAATGTCCTAAAATACTCTCTAAAGACACTCATAGTGTACATTTTAAGAATAGTACTACCCTTCCCCCCTCCAGTCTCTGCATTAGCCTTTACCTGTGACTTTCAACCAGGCCTCAGCTATACAGATGTGCCAGGCTGGGTTTGTCCTCCTGACATTTTCCCTTTGGAACCTTGGCATTTCACATTTTAGAAGACTGAAAACAGAATTATACAGAATAACAATCTGGCCTCAATGCAAGAGTGGAAACAACATTGAACAAGAGACCATGGCTGCTGCAGCCAGTCTAAATGAATGCTGGTCTTTCCAGCAGTCATCCAACCACCTGCATACCAGCAACAAGGCTTCATTCTGGGTTCTGGATGAGTTTTGGGTGTATCCTCAGCTATGGCAGTTTCGAGATATTCTTGTTTCCTTTTCTATTGTTGCCTAAACTCTCACATGTGCAGGTACAAGCTCAAAAACAAAGCATGGCTTAGTCAGAGCAAAACTTTCCAGAGAACAAACAACTCTCACTGCTGAATTGAAGAAGTGCCTGTTCTGTCTTCAGCATTATCTGCAAATAGTGCACTTGGCACCATAAGAGGCTGGTAGCAAATCTACAGGAAAAACATGCAGTATTAGAGAAGACTCCATAAGCTCTATAAATTCTCTAGATGCTTATTGTCTTATACATCCCTGACCCATTGTACTTGATGTCAAGTGTTCAGAATATTGTCTTTGACATAGGCCTTGGAGGATAACAAAAGCTGAAAGGAAATCACTGCCCACCCAAGTACTTCCAAAAGCAGTTTGCTGGTGTTGAAAGCAGCTGTAGGTATTTTCAAGGGCTTTTTGGTAAGTCTGTTGTACTGTATGTGGGGCCAATGTGCTGTAAATCACGGAATAAGATTAATTTATTAATACAGAATGAGAATAGGTAACATATACTTTCTTTACAAGCATAGGGCCATGGAAACATGCAGTGCTTCTACAGTCTGAAGTCCTGCAAAACATCATAGCCTGCAGGGAGTTACTTCTCTATAAGCATGTAGAGAAATTGCTTTGTAGCCAGAATCTCCAATTTAGAAATTATTTCTTCTTCTATTTTCGTCATTCATTTTAAAAGGACAAACAGTGATCCTTGTCTCAGCAGAGAAAGATTTGGATTCACTAGAAATGACTTCTGGAAGTGACAGCTTCTCTACCTGTAGTACAGGTAGGAACTGGGGAGCTAGAAAATGGCATTTATCATTCAAAGGAGAGTCTTATTGTACTTATATTAAACTATCTTAATAGCACCTACTGGGGGGAAGAGAGAGAGCAGATACTCTCCCCAGCTGAGCTGAGCCTGATCGCAGCCTGTAGTGTGAAACTTCATAATTGAAAACACAACTTATGTGCCTTGGCTCCCAGGACAAGCACAAACATATCCTTATGCTGTTCAGTTCTTTTGAGCATAATGACAAGGGAATGACATTATCTGATGCTGATCACACTTTCCTCTAGACAAATCTGAGCTCTCGAATGAACATTAGGCTAATTTGATACTCATTGATTGAGGATGAGGCTAGAGACAGCCATCTACCTTCTCTGTGCTCCAGCTTCCCATTTGTAAAATGGATATGATATTACTTCAGGGGTGATGCAAGGACAAGTGAATTGCCATCTACAAAGGTCTTCATAACTGTTACTGATGGGAATAGGGTAAGAATAACTCTGATACAGCTGTGACCCTGACCAGGACAGCTTTCCCTGCAACAGCACATCCAGTGCTCTGTGCCCAGGGTATAGGTCCTATATATATATATTTATCTATCTCTATCTCTATCTCTATCTCTATCTCTATCTCTATCTNTATATCTATATCTATATCTATATCTATCTATCCATCTATATATATTCTCACTGTGTTAATACTGTATATACAGCTATGTCTGAGAATACAGATATAGGTAACTCCTAAAAACACAGACACCTTTGTTGAATAGCACAAAGTGATCTTGAATTTGACCTCTGCTACCACCTTAATCCACCAAATCATCACTTCATTGCACACCGGGGTTCTCCATCAAGATAGCTTTTCTGCTTGAAATTAGACTCCTTTCCTAGCAGGTTTTAGCAAAAGGGATTCCTATTTTCAGGCTGGTTTACTCATACTCATGAAGATTTGATAACACACTTTACCTCCTGATCTCCTGAAGCAATATTTAGCATCCACCTAACACCACCTATCCAATGAAAAACATAAATAAATCAAGACATAGACACATAAACATACCTATAAAACCTCTGTTATTAAACTTTCTGTCATGAGAACAGTGTTAGTCTACAGCTACAGAGTATTGTCATGGTACATTAAGACCCCCTAGATTACACTTAGATCTCCAAAGAATAAATCTAGAATTAAGTCCTACAAACAACTGGGCAACTCTAATACAGGAATTATTTCAGTGACTTAAGAGGATCTGTCTGTCCTGAGCTGTACCAGCTGATGCATCAGCTCACTGCAGGTAATTATGGCTGTGAAAGTGCTGAATAAAAGGCTTCAGAGGAAAACATCCCAGCATATTTCTCAATTATTTAAAAGGTAGCACTGTAAACCAGCAGGGCTATCTACACTGGGTTTTAGGCTGAGCAGATCTTTAGCTTTATGTTGATTCATTAATGCACAACTGGGGTATGACTTCTCTGTGTATTCACAATGTTGTCAGACAAGCATCTTATATTGCTGCAGATAACATTGCTCTGTAGCTGGGCTTCCTAGTAACCAGTTTTCTTTTGCAAAGATTTATGAGAGCTAGAAACAATGATAATACTTGCAGGATCATCTTTTATTATTTTTCTTTTATAGCAAAGCAAACTGGACCATATGAATATACACAAGAGGCAATAAAAATGGGGAACAGAATATAGGAGGTCCTTATTAATCAACTTAATAAATTAATGTAAATCTATGCCTTATATTGTTTTGCTGATACATGCAGATTTTTTGGTTCATGTACAAGCCACTAGGTTACTCACTGGTGTCCACACTAGGGAATCATTCTCCACTAGGCATTACTGGTTTACTCAGGTGGGTTGCAATCCAAACACAGGCAGCTGCAGTGATACTTCCAGGTTACTCTAGAGCACAGACAAAAACACAGTTTGTTTTGAACTCCTTTCCCGACAGTCTCTCATCACCACAGCACTCACCTGTTACACATCATGATTGGAGCCACCTTCAAAACATCTCAGCAACAAATGCAAAATTCAGCTTTGTGTTGATGCCAGGGACAGAAGGGCAGGGAGCGGGTGGGGTGAGGTGTCTGGCTGGGAAATCCATGGTTTTCAAAGCCTATATGCACAGAAGTCAGGATGTGGCAGTGGGGATAAGCAAAGCAAACAAGTGATGGTGACATGAAAGGCAGGGGAGACACCAGGGGATTTGGGGAGCTGCTGGGAGAGGAAGGCTGGGAGGGGTGAGTGGTATTTTTGAGGAAGGTTGTGGAAGGGCTTGGAAATGAGTCTTTCTGGATTCTTTCTTCCTTTCCTGCTGTCCCAGGCATGGGACATTTCATGTCATCATAGTCCAACCCCTGTCCCCAGCATGATCATCTCCTGCAGTGAGGCTGCAGAAAGGACACAACCAGGAGGGGACAAAACCCCAGAGATTTCTCTTTCTGCTATCAGAAAGAAAGAGAGAAAAGGATGAAGGCAGCACTGGAATAATCAGTGAGAGCTTCCTGCTTCTTCCTCCTCCCCTGGCAGAGGGCTGGAGGATCTGGGAGCAGTGCAGAGGCCTTCTCATCCTTCCCCATGACCTCCACATTTCTGGTATCCCTGGAGGAGGAGAAGTGTCCCCTGCAGCCTGGCAGATCTGGCTCCAGCCTCCTCTGCCTGAGCCTGGGACAAGTTCTCTTCCTGGGTCCATCTCAAAATATTGTATTTAGAATTACATAACCAAATTCATGTCTAATTTAGCCTAACCTCAGCAATGATTAAACAATAAAACTTATTATTGCTCTTCTATCTAATCCAGGAGGCACCATAATGAAATAGAGCATCTGGAAGTAACACAAACAGTTGAGCAGTTGCAGACAGAGATCCAGAGGAGGGGTGAAAGCCCAACTACTGCGTTTAATGAGTGTCTGGGTTACCACTTCAAAGAATTTCATTCTTCCAGGCTTCCCTGTCCCTCGGCACCTTGCAGACAAGGTCACTGTTAGCAGTTGCCAAATGCTGGTTGTAAGTGGGAAGTACAAATGAGTGAAAGCGTCGCATCAGAGAAGCTGAGAGGGGCTGGAATCTTCCCAGCTGCAAGTAACAGCCATCCCACCACTCTGTGCTCTGATGGTTTGGGTCCTGAGCAGAGGAGAGCTGGTCCTTCCTCAGGCACAGCTCAGCTGTGACCCAGCAAAGACAGCAGAAAGACTCAGTTTTCACCAGAGCACACTGACATCACTCCATACCAGAGGTGCTTTGATGTAAGAAAATATTCAGTGATAAGGAATTATCAATGAGGACACTTCACCTATGGAGAATGCCTTCTCTCTTTTTCTGCCAGATTTTCATGGCATGCTGTATCTCTTGTATTTCCTCTCAGGCATTTTGGAGAATTGGTCATTTAAGGACAAGGAGAAAAAATCAGTAATGTGCTACTTTGGCAAGCTCTGAAGCTTACCTTCATTTAAAACCTGCCAATAGCTCAACCAAATACAAGATAGTTTTCATTAAAATATTGCCAAAACACAATAACTTCTTTTAGAATACCATATCCACATTAAAAAGAAAATTGATGCAGAATTGGTATTCAAATCTTTACTTCTCAAACATATAATTAATATGTCTTTTCCAAATTTTCTAGAAATCTGGAGGAGGTAGAATTAAAATTCCTGGACCAAAATCCCTCTTTAAATCTGTTATTCTGTGTAGCATTCAAAGCACAGGTTCTCATCACTGGCTGTCATTAGACGCAGCCCAGGCAACAAGTATTATTTGTATAGTTGGCATCAACAAAACCTGAAGCTTTTCCTCTAGCTCCCAGCTTGTAAAGCCGCTGTAGAGCGTAAGGCTGCTTCCTTACACATCTGGTTTGTTTTGGTTCATTTTTATCCTATTATTTCCCACAATCACATGGTATAATTTTCTGATTTATAATTTACGCTGCTATTCAGAGCAGTATAAATATTTTACTTTATTGCTGCAGGAGCAGAGCATGTCCAGATAACATCAATATTTTATTTATCTCGGTTTCTGTCTGTGTTTGGTTATCTAGGTGCTTATTAAGTACAGAATTATTACAATAGCCAAGAATAAATAGCAATTGAAAAGAAGCAAAAATAAGACTGGTAACAAAATGTGCCTGAAATAGTGTGTGCTTTTTTTGTCTCTCTGCAGTCCACCAAGTATCTGAAAAAAAGAGCATTTCAGGGAATTTCCAAAGAGCTAAGCCCACCTCCATGGGTAGGGATGGATAATTCTCATTAATGGTGTCTTTCACATTTCCGGAAACTGTAATGACTTTGTCTTAGCTGGCAGGTCTGAATTGAACCACTTGCATTTTCAGGGTTCTTAAAAGCAAATTAAATCCTTCAGGGTGTTGTTTTTAATCACCAATTTGAATTTCAGCATCTTGACAGTGATATAAAGTGACACCCAAAATTCAAGCAAGAATTGAGTTGAATGGAACTTCATACAAATAGACTTGTTTACAAGAAGTGAAACAACTTCCTAATTTATTAATTGGAAAATTCTGTGGTGGATCAATTTTATCTTAATGCAGCAAGAATTTTAACAGCCCCAGTCTTCTGACACATTACACAGTGATGGTGACTTCTGAAGCATTCAGCTTTTAATGTGTATTCCAAGTTATGTGCGCTAAACGCATGTGGAAAGCAGCAAGAAAATTTCGCCAAGTTTATGAGCCTGATCCTGCATTACTTGTGCATCATGAGCTTAAGCAGATCGAATCCCGTATGTAATCTATTTTATGAATTGCTCAATCACATTTACTTTGAATATATAGATGGAAAAAGAAACATTACTCCAGGACAGAAGGGAGAAGGAAAGCATAACCAGCACCAACAATTTGCTATCCAGTGGTTTGGTTTGTTGTCTCATCAACACAAAAATTAAAGTATGTGAATAATAAGGTAGGGACATTATACGATATGATTAAATTACAGCCATATACCCTTGCTCAAAAATCATTCACCTTTTCCTTTTTGTGCACAGAAACATTTTCTGAAGCCTAATGATACGCATGTAGAAATAGCAATGGGTAATTTCAACAAAACGCTTTTTCTGCAGCCTCTCAAATTTTGTCAAGTTTTAAGAGAGAATCTACAGGGGTTTTGGCTGTTACAGATAATGAGCAAGTAAGGGAGAAAAAGGTGCAGATCCAACACTGTAAGGACAAACTGTAAGGACAAATACTGAACATTTTGGAGTCGCTTGCTCAGCTTTTGAGTTGGTTGAAATTCTGAATAATTAACTTAGTTTTGAAAAATCTAAATAGCCAGTAAAGAAATAAAAAATAAAAAAATCCACTCTTAAAATAATTTTCCCTGATTTTTTTCCCTTCCACCCATTTTTCACAAATTTCCCCATACCCAAATTACTTCCCAAGCTCTCCCGGTACTGTAATACATTGTCACGACTCTCCTGTGGTGGAACATCATCTTTCATGCCACAATACAGCCACCATAAAGACAGGATCCCACAGTGGGCCTGCTGTCATGGTGTGGCATAAATAATTACAAGGATTGTTCAGAAAAGAAATTTTAACTCTCACAGTCCCTCACTTTCTCTTCAAGAAATAAAAGTGGTTCTGGAAAAAAATAAGCTAATATGACCTATGTAAAATGTTATTCATTTGTTTTAGGGTGTTTTTTTTGCATTTCACCCATATCTTCTAATATTAAATTGTGGTTTTACTATTGCCTGTGTAACATAAGATCCTTAAAGAACAAATGAGTACCAAAGGGAGACGTTTTCTGGGACATATATACAGGCTTGTGCAGGTAGCCCATCATTACCACAGTTAGCATTGCACAGGTCCCATCCCACTAGAATATTCAAGAAAAAGTACTGTAGGCAGCAAAATAGCCATCCTGCTAGCAGGCCATTAGTTAGCTCATGCCAGACACTATATATATGGTGTGCCTTGCTTCTGCTTTGAGAATAATGATAAAGAACTTGTGATGAAGACGTGCCCCAAATGGTCCATCACTAGGAACTGTATGACTTTTGTAAATACCTCAGTCAGCCAGCCTGATGTGCTGGATTATACCTGGCACCATTTGGATAAGATACTGAGGTCCTGAGAAAAATAATGAGATTTATTTGAAGAAGGGCAATGTTAAACTTCTCTAGTGCCAGAAAGCTTCAGAGCAGAGGACCTCTTTGAACCCAAGGCTGAGAGATATTACCACCGAGAGCTACCTTCTCTGTGAGTGGGTTAATTCAAAATGTTCTTACCTGAACCTGGATATACTCAGGAGGCCCAACCACGAACAAATCCTTCCTACAACATATCCTTCAGAAATGCACTGAGAGCATAGAGACCAAAGTCTGTTCTGCCTGGATTCACTCCAGAACTAAGAATGCTGGTGCAGAACTATTCCAGTAGAAAACATTCATTTAGGCTGTGAAATTGCCTGGTTGCATCCATAGAGTTCTCCACACATGCATGCACTGTGCGCACAAGCATGAGTTAAAAACCAAAATCTAAAATTGTCAGTACTGAAATGGGGCAGGAAAGCAAGCTATAGCCTCTTAAAGTTATTATGGGGACAGGCTTTATAGAAAACTGAGAATGTGTAGAAAAGCAAAACCTGAGTTTCTCAGTCCCAGGATTTTTTCAGCTGCCTGAGCAGAGCTTTGCCTCTGCACAAACAATGGTGTTCAGAGGCAGCAACTACTGCCACACAATTGATGGTCTCAAGAACAACAAGCTGACAAGAGGATTTGGCATCCACACAGCCAGAGCCCAAAGATTTATTGCACTGGAATGGTGCACGTCAGTTTTCTTTATCACTGGAGTCCCACAGCAGATTTACACATAGTGACGTTAATTGAAAAGGAATAAAGACACACATTCTCCTAACAACAGGGGCTCACTCAGCATCTCTGACTGGCAGCCCAGCAACCACTGCTTTCATCAGGGTCAGGCATCTGGCACTGAGAATAGCCCCACAGAGAAACAGGGTCACAGCTGGGCTCTATGTTGAAGTATGCTTTAACCCAATGCCAGCTATTTCCAAGGAATCTATTCATCTTCTACAGCTCTAACCTACAGTCCATTAAATGCATCTCTTCCCTTGATTTTCATGACCTAAATGGTTTAAGATGTCTTCTTTACATACCTAAGAGAAGATGGGCTTCCCCCTTGTTATTTAGTTTACTCTGCATAGAAGTAAGAGAGCTCTTCCCCAGTTCTAAAGCAGACCTTGTTTCCATAACATAACCTGGCTCTGGTCTGGTTGTTTGAACCTTCCCACTGCCATTTCCATTACTACCAGAGAGTCCCTCCACGTGTTTTCTTCTCTGGATCATTTGCCAAGCTTGTGGTAGGAACAGACTGCTAGAAATAAAACCTAAAAACCAAGTAGAATGGAGTAAATAAGCAGCAAACTTTTCTCTCATCTGCATGTTAAAAAATAAGTGGGAGTTGTGCTTGATAGTCTTTCCCTAAGGCCAAGTGCTTCGGTAGGATCACAGAACCTCCTTGCATAAAATATGATTCCAGTTCCTGCTCCTCCACACACTGTCTGGCCAGGGGACACACCAGCCTCACTCTGCTCTCTTTGAAACCTCAGATATTTGTCTGGGAGCAGAGTCAAAGCAGCTCTTTCTCTGCTGAAAATCCCCCTGGAGAGCCCAGGCCCAGGACCTGCCTGGATACAGTGTGGGCTCACAGACTCTCCTGGAAGGCGCTGCTTTCATGAGCTCATCTGCAAATTCCTGGCTTTGAGGGTGAGCAGCTGCTCACAGATTCTGCAAGGTTTTTCAGGGTTAATCTGTCCTGATGGATACCTGTGAGTTCTGCCACTGGCTCAGCCTACCTCGCCCTGTGCCAGGGACCAGCCACCTCCCTGCAGAGAGGAGCAGCAAATGCCATCTCAGGCAAGCTAGTTCTATACGGAGACAAACCTTGTTATTTCTTCCATGGACCTTGTTGTCTTTTTGTTGTCTCCATTAACTTTTACGAGTTTAATAAAGATGCCCAATTTTAAAAAATAAAGTGTTTTCCCAGCCTTGGAAATTGGATTTTCCATGTTGTCAAAACACAACAGCTGTTTTAAACTGTTCACCTGGAGAAATCACTGAAACAACACTTCTGAATATTTTGTGTTATTTTACTGTGAATAACACATAGATTATTTGGAATGTAGTCTCTAAATTGATTGTGTTCACTGTTGTATAAACCCAGCAAAAGATCAAAACCAGCAAAGAACATCTTTAACTATGGGATGACGACTTAAAGTCTTTTCTGCCGCTCATTGGCCGAATCATAAATGTAATGACTTCATTCATTAGCGTAGTTGATCTCTTTTGTGATGGTAGAAGTCAGACTTAAAAATAGCAGGACTAATACAGTGACTCGAGGAGACTTTTCATAAAATCAGCTGGAAGTGTTAATGGCGCTCCTGTCTCAGAACCATGTAAATGATGGCAAAGAAAAGAGATCATGCTCAAATACAATCTAGTTTCCCTTGCAGTTTTCCTTCGGCTCCCACCAATCTCACAATTACTGGAGCACAGTGGTAGCTCAAAGTCACCTTTGTTAAACCAGCCAAGCTTCACTCTATGCATGTCCCTGCAGCCCCAGCTCTGCACCAATGTCTGGCTGAATTAAAATAAGTGTGAACCCTTCCGAAAAGCTGAAAGGTCTCTGCAAGGACTAAAAGTGTTACTTGATTACAACTACAGTGTCAGCTGAGGGAAAAACACAGCTAATTTAAGGAATGCAGGACCAGAAAGGCAGTCCAGTTGTCCAGAGGGTTCTGGCAAGTGAGGTCAGGTGCAGCACCTGCCTAATTTCTCCCTCTGGGCTAAATATGGACATGAACATTGGGTTACTATTGAAAAGCAACTCCACTGACTCTCAATAGATGCATAAATTAAATAGCAACTTACTAAAAAATCTGCATTTCTTTCTCAAAATTCAGTGCATATTTAAATGTCTTTTCAGTAACCCCAGAATTATAATTTAGGAATACCTGGATTTTCATCTAGCCTCTGTGGAATTCAGCTTTATCCAGCCTCTTCCAAAACAAGCCTAATCCATTTACAGCTACTGTAAGCCCCAAGAAAAATAATGTGGAGTCTTTGATAGAAATTGAGCTACCTTTCTTGATGATTCCAATGTTACTGCACTGGGGTAAACTGTAATGAAATATGGGCAGTGAGGTGAAGGCCTTCCCCTCTCCTCAGCTCGTGTTCAAATTATTACTATAAAACCATTTCCAGCAAAACCATATTTATTTGGCCCAGGCTCTAGGGCAAAAATTCTCTATCTGATGTTTAAATAATGACAACCAATTTGCACGATACTGGTAATCTTAGATCAATTGCCCACAAGCTGTTAAAAAAATTCATTAAAACCCCTTCTCTGCACACTCTTCAACAGAATGTGAGCAGGCTACAAAGTGGGAAAGCTGCAGAGCAGTAAGAGAATGGAGAATCAGACCAATAGACTTTGTGACATTGTGCAACCAGCAGCTGCAATCAGGAGGAAAATACTTTTTAAAAGTCCACTTCCAATGAAAACATTTGTCTCACACCTGTAAGCTACACAGAATAACTCCCTTTCTCCCACTATTTTCTTCCTTTGTTTTTTTATCCTCTGACTGAAATGTTCAGGTTTTGGGTCAGCAGAACACATTCCCCTCCAATGCACCTCTTCCTCAGTAAAACAGGACACGGTGTGGGAGAAGTGGCTGTGAAGCACATCCTGCATGACACAGCTGCCCTCCCCTGAGAGGCACTGGGACCAGCAATACCCATCCCTGAGGGAACAGCCCAGGCAGGATCAGTGGATCAGCAGGGTGGCGCTCTGTTGACTGCAGAAGGAACCATCCTTGCCCAAGACAAAGAACCCAGGAGGTCAGAAGACTTCTGAGCTGCTCAGAGTCTCAGCCACACCCACCGCACGCAGGATCCACCTGCCCCATGGGGGCTGTCTCCCACAAGCAGGAAAATATTCGTATGACCTTCTGGAAGGAATAACAGTAATCTTTCTCCAGGACTGTAAAGCTGTCCAACAGAGTTCCACCACAGAGACAAAATTCTCTGTAAAAATCTATATGGAATTCAAGTAGTCTCTACAGAGCTCTGCTCTTTTCAAGTTCATTCCAATTAACAAGATGGGTACTTACAGATTTTAAAAAAAAGAGCACAGTTATTTGGTTTTGCCTCATAAGCAAGAGTTAGTTACAAAAATACTTGGTATTTTTAGTACAATCTGGGATATTGTAATTGGGCTACATAAAATATCTCATTTTCTAACTTCTGTTTCTCAGCATCAAGATTAACCCTGTCCCTCACTCTCACTCTCTATTTCTGCAGCCTGTGGGCTGTCACTGAAACAACTGCCAACTGGACACTTTAGTTTCTTCTTTATGATCACACCTGATTAACTTAACGTTCTGAATTCCAAAATATTCCAGTAAGAAACACATCACTCTGTAGTCTCAGTAGGTGAAGATAAAGCAGGATTATACACCCACTGCTGCCGTCACCCATCAACACACCTGGCTAACAGCTGCCTTCTGTCATAAAGCCACATTTAAAGGACTTGATCAGCCCTCATCTGCAAGAAGGAAAATTCAAAACAAACCTGCTGATTTCAGTGACATTTCAGTGATTGGGTGTAAGCAAGATGTGAGTGTAGAGCTGTTTCCTTTTGCTGGCCCACAGCTGTCTCCCACCACCAGCACACACAGCATGGAACTACACCAGGCAAAGTGGCCCCTGCAAAGGATTTTTTATTTTTTGCTGCACATCCATGCTAAAGCCAGACCTTTTATTGGGGGATATAAGAACCCTGAGCACAGAGCTGTAGGATTCCCTCCAGCAATAATTCAGCCTCACTGGAGACAACCAAGTTAATGCAATCTTAATGTGATAAACTGCTAACTTGATTGGATTCAATGAGATGTAAATTATTAGATTCAAAAAGTACACAGAGACCATTTCACCTTACATTCTGCTCAAGAGGGCTCTGCCTTCAGTCTCTTCATCATTCCTCTTAATTATATGCAATGCATCATAAGGATGGGAACAGTTTGGGATTTAATGCTCTCCTCTGACTCCTCACAAGCATCCAAAGTGTTCTTTCCTAGGTAGTGTGTCTTTTTTGAGAACTTTTTTTCAGAAAAATTCTGCCATCACTTACAGACACAAACTGATTTTCAGCACGGTCAAATTTGATTGAAAAAACTCTGTTCACCCATATTTCTGCAAAATTCCCACATGTTTAAGGCAGAGAAAGTCTTTCCACGTGGATTAATTTTTAGTAACCAAAAACTTTGTGACAACCAGCAGACTTTTATAGCTTCTTATTCACTGAAAGATTCTTTCAAAATCTGTTCTGCTGAGCAAAGAAATCTGTACTGCCATTCCAAAAAAGGGGAAAAAATGATGGGACATTAAATATGTATAAAGAGATTCACAAAAATATGAGTCCAAAGCAGTGTCTCTTGGCCTGTAAAACTCAAGTGGGATTTACATTCCCCTGTGGTTCATAAGCATTTTGAAAAGATTTCTTCCTATCACCTTTTTCAGATTCTGACTCAGACAAGTGATTTTTAAAATTATATTTAGCTGGCGTATTTCTAGTAAAAAAAAGTGCTGGTTTACACGTTGTGCACTTTGTGTCACTCACCTTCTCCTCACCGTTATTTTCCCTGTCTGCTATTTGGAATTTTTTTACCACCCACCTCCTTACACAGTATTTTCAGATGTTTCCAATTTACCAAGATATAATTCATAACTGCCACCCTTTTTTGAGTATTAACCTTTGCTGCAAGAAAGGCACACTTTCCACTTCACCGATGTTGCTTTTTCATTGAACAAGGTCCACAGACTTTTCTTCTTCAATATAAAGTCCTTCATGTTACAAGCCTTTAAGAAAATAACACATAAGCTTTTGATCTTATTGAGAGCACCACAATGTACCATTTAGCAGAGATCATAGGTATTCCCTCACATCAGGCACCTCGGAAAGGAATTCTTAAAATAAATAAACTCCTTCTGGAATTTGTTCAACAGTTTTACACTGAATAAGGCTCTGTCAAAATAAAGATTCTGATTGATGTTCTCAAAGGATTTGTTTGAGAGTTCAAAACCAAATCAAAACAGTTAATTTCAGACTTCACACCTCAAGCTGACTTTTCATTTTGCCTTAGAGGAGTGTTTCAGAGATCCCAAGTGATGCTAAGGCTGTTGCCCTATAGTTCCCCAAATACAGACACTCAGCATGACATTCTTCATGTCATCTATGATACTATTATGTGTTTCCTTGACAAATGGTAACCAAGTAATTGCCTATGCAGAACAGACCTCTTGGGACAACACTGAAGGAAGAGAGCAAGGGATTTCCCGATCTCCTATAAGTTATTAGCCCTCAGAGGAGAGGCACAGAGCCTAAGCAACTTCTCCTAAAAGTCTGCAGCAGTCAACCCCTTACCCCCACTCTTTTCTTCTCCTTTTCCTAGGCTGATTTTCTGCTGGCTTGGCCTGGATTGGAGCTGCTCAGGGTCTGCCATCACTAAAATCAGTTTTTCAGAGTCCCACCAGGGACACCACCACAGGTGCTGTGGACCTGTCCTGCAAATGTTTTACAGCCTGATGAGAAGGTGAATTTGTCTCTTCCATCTGCTAAGAATCCAGCTTAAGTGTGAGAGGTGGCTGCTGGTTTGTTCAGCTGGCCCTAGATGACTGGGGTTTCACATATGGCCCTTCTCATGGAGTGCCGAAGGAACCAATGCCTCTCACTTTGAAGTTATCCTCTTTGTTTCTCCTCTTCCAGATTATCACAGAGTTTTTTGGCATTTTAGTGTGCAGTTGCTAAGCAGAGGCATGGCTAAGAAGTCAGCAACATCAGCAGTACCTTCAAAATGACACTTCTGCACACATGAGAGCTGCTCATGCTGCTCTTTTCACTCAGAGTAGAACTGAGTTTCATACTCCCTGCAATTCTCAAAAATGCAACCTGGTATCTGACTTTGTGGGCATTCTTCATCTCATTTGTTTTCCTACACTTGCTGACGGGTCAGTTATTTCTAGTTTATTCATGGTGAATAATGAGCCACTGCATTCCCAGTTAGAAAATCCCTTTGGGATGCAAAGCCACAAATGCTGCATTATGGACAGACAGATAATTAGAAGCCAGTTCTATGCAATATCCACCAAAATCAAGACACAAGAAAGGAAGAGGTATAGTGAGGAATTGCTGCCCAAAAAATACCAGTGCAACTTAAACAGGGAATATATTGAAGTATGTCTAAAGTATTTTTGGTGTTGGGTTTGGGAAAAGAAGGCAGGAAAATAAGGAAGAGATTGGGAAATCCATCCAGCTCTCAACCAGGACCTCTGCAGCCATCACCTCACTTTGATGGTGAAGGAAAATGTGAACCTCTCGAGGACAACCTGAACTGAGAGAGAAGCATTTTGGGGTGTGAGGTAGCTTAGAGAGAGGTCAAGCCTGAACAGGCCCTTAGCTGGCAGAATTTTACAGGCTCTGTCTCCAGAAAATTAACTGCTCATCCAAAACTGTGTATTTCCTTCCCAAGAACATGCTGCCATGTGCTACTCTGAAAGGTCAGATAGAAGCATCATTTTCACATGAGATGTTAATACTCACACCTAGAAACCCAAAGGAAGGCACAAAGCTCATTCTGCTAGATTAATACAAATAGGGACTTCTATTTCCCATTGACTTATGTGTACTTAGCCATATTATCACCTGGTACTAATGTGTTGCCCAAAGGACAGGATTTGAGCCCGGCTTTAATTAGTTTACCGTAATGAGGTAAACCGCATTTCACCTTTCCAAGGAAGTAATTATTTGCACTCTTCTTGCTTTTCAGTGCTTGCACCACCTTCTTCATTTGCAGTGGGGTGAAGCTACTGCCTGATTTATCAGGAATTCAGCAGGACCAGCACAAATATACAGAAATTACAAGGCAAAGCTCCTGAAAATGACACAATAGACCAGCAAAACGACAAACCCAGCCTTGAGACAAAGTGTTTTTGAGACGGTTACCTCATTAGTGTGCAGCTTTAGCCGGGAAGAGGCCAGTCTGGTGCCCTGTGGTCCTGCAGTGTCCCTGTCTCCTCGCGTGCTGAGCTTGGCAGGAGCATTTTCAGGACAGAGCTGGGGCACAGGGAGCTCTGCACCTTGCAGAAAGGCTGCTGGTGATGTTCTGAGCTCATCTCCCACTGTGGCGCAAGGCTGCAGTGCTCCAGGGATGGCCCAGGTGGGCAGGACCTGCTCAACACCACAACTCTGCTGGTGTCAGCCAACCCGGAAGGAGAAAGGAAACAGGTCTGCAGTAGAGCTCACGGAAATTAAAAAAA
>VXBU01014678.1:95070-109022 GCA_013400315.1 Bombycilla garrulus
AAAAAAAAAAAAGAGGACTTTGAAGTTGTATTGACTTCACAGGGCAGTTCCTCATACCTGGGGATTTTGCAGCAAGGTGTTTTTTATGCTAGGATCCAGTGTACAGGAACACTTTTCATTTTCTGAATGCAACAACATTAAGGATACCCAAGCTGGGACTTCTCCCCACCACTTTCCCATAACTTTCCCGTAACCATTTTCCTGTAACCACTTTCCCGTAAGAAACCCAGACCTTGAAAAAAATTTGGGTATCAATAAAGTACATTCAAGATAGTTAGGGATGACATCTGCTAAAGGGGAAGCTTTTAGTTTTTTACCAAAAAAAAAAAAAAAGACATAATATTTATTTTTAAAAAGGGGGCATTTTTTTTTCTTTCAAAGTGGTTTAGATCCTAACTTCACACGATGCTAACTCCTGCAGGTGCTAACCAGCTCCTGCCCTCAGGAGTGCAAATGGGCCAGGGCTACCCTAATAATAGGGATTTTTGTCTTTGAAATAATCACCTGTATTTCAAAAAGCATTTAGAGGGACTCTTGCCTAAGTGATTCTGAAAATCCCAGTTGTTAGTCTTGTCTATATCTAAATAACTTTAAAATTTTTTTCTAAATAAAATTGAGTAAGACCTCCCTCTGGCTCAGCATACCCTAACTAAGCTCTTCCTGGAGATTTGCTTTTTTTCTTCTTTTTAGAAAAGGTATTGCTGTTGCAAAAATGTAACTCAGGTTTTTAAATCACCTCATCTATAAAAAAGGATTATATTAAACAAGAGAGCCATGAAATAAGAATTATCAAATACTTCCATGTGTTATCATAAATAAGCCTGTAAATCTGGCCACACCAGTTCACTTCAGGGCATCTGCTCACATTTAATTGAATGATTGCTTTAATTTTTCATTGTTTAAAAACACTCAACCACTTATCAAAAGCCAGTTCTGCTCCTAGAGTTGGGCATGAAGACTTCTTGCTCAGCTTCACTGAAAGGTCCCTTTTTTTCAGGACTCCTGGACCCTATGAGAGCTACATTAGTCCAGATGGTGGGGCTTCTCAGGCAGAGCTCCATATGTGGGACCAGATCCTCAGACATCTCCTTGGGACTGTTGCTTGCTTCTATCAGAGGAAAGCTGGGTGCTATTTCCTCCCCAAAACTGTCAAGATGCTGTTTCCTCTCCAGTTTTTTGTTTCTTTAAGGAATCTCAGAGGCTGAACTTCACATGAAATAGTGCAGATAAAGGATTGGTGTCCTTGTCCAAATAGCTTTAGTATATGGATAATTTTCTGTCAGGGTCAGATGTTTCCAGAAAGTCTGGAAAGACTGTTAAAGCAACATGGGCCAGTGTTGGCACTGGAAACATAGCAGTTATCTCATTAATACAAATGATGACATCAGTTGACACCCATAAGGTCTGAAGGCCTCAGCTCATACTGGACACTGTACAGAAAGCAAATTGATCATTCCTACCCTAAAGAGCTTTACAAATATAAAACTGTGGCAAAAAAAAAAGAAAAGAAATCCTTGTCACAGTGGTGCTGATAGAGACGTGGTCTCTTCCTTGCCACCTTTAGAGAGCTGTGGCTGTGCTGCAGGAAGGGAGGCACAGTCCTGCTCCCCACTGCAGCCCTCTGTGCTATGTGTTACCCTGGCAAAGCCCGCAGGGCTCAGAGCCCGGGGGAAAGCCCCTGAGAGGCAGCAAGAAGCAGCAGTCAGAAAAAGAGCCAGATTCAGGGTTCAGCATCCTTGAGCTTCACAAAGTGATCCAATATAACCTCAAAACTTCTTTTGAACCAAGGCTTAGATTGTATTTTTGAGTCCTGATGATTACACCTAGGAAGATGAGACGGTTGGGTGATCTCAGTTTGTGGGAAGGCAAGAAAGCCAAAGGAAAGGAAGTCCATAATTTTTGCATACAAAACTTCTGCTGTCTTTAGGAAAGAGGCCACATTCTCAGGAGGTGCTGGGTTTTTCTCCGTTGGTACTAAGGGCACAAACCACATTTAAAATCCAGCCTGAGTTTATTTTTCCAGGGCAGCTTTCCCTGCAGCATTCATTCCCGAAAAACCTAGTCTCCAGAATAAGAGTTGTACATATAATGGGTGTATATTTTGTCAAATCTAAATGTCTGTACATTCCAAATTTTTAAAAATCATCTCCTATTGTTTTGTTAATTTTTTTTGTTTAATTTACCTTTTAATAACAACTCAATTTTGGAACGTAAACACTATGTCAAAGCAAAATCTAGAATGCTTGAGGAAAATTGATATGGCTCATCCAAAGCAAATATCTCCAGTTTTTCTCCCATAATATTTTCTGAATATCATCTGAATTCACAAAAAGCTTCAGATATGCTGAAAATGCTGTTGTTTGGCTTGGGACTTTTTTTAAAAAAATTAAACTTTACATTCACTGAAAGCAACTTCCCATTATGGGATTGGCTCTATTGTGAAATGGATTCTAAAATTATGGGATGTTAAATAACAGAAGTGAGACTCTTTAGTCTTCTGGCCTTGCCTAGTCCCTCAGCTCATCTGTGCAAGCTAATCTTTGCTACTCTGCAGTACAGAAACTTATTTTTTCTTTTAAATGAAACTGAGAATCTTATGTAATTGAATGACTCTAGCATCAAATATTGTGATACAATCTCAATTTGGGAGAGTTGCAATTGCAGATGTCTTAGGGCTAAAACCTATCATTTCCTTGAGTCTGGACTGACTGTGTAGAATTATTGTGGGCTTTCCTCAGTATAGCAGATGGTGGAGGCTCAAGGCAATCAATTCCAGGTCCCTGATTCTCCTTCCTATTTATGCCCTCTTCTACACCAAATAATCCGTTATTTTGCCACTGGCAAGGAAAATGCCCCATTCTTATGCATGATGCCCACCTTAGACTCAGAGAAGACACGAGCAGAAGTGCAAGAGCTGTGTTCTCCTGCAGATGCCCACCCCAGCCTTCCTTGCAGAAATTCACTGGGGTCAACTTGCAAGCACAATCAGATGCTTGCCCCTCCCTATGTGGCACAGACACACTGGAATCACAGGCAACAGCTCACCTGAGATGACAGCAGGGGCTGAGAGACCACCAAATTATCCCAGATGGATAGCAAAACTGAGGAGAACTCCAAATTCATAGAATTATGAAACCTCTCGGGCCCAGTGCAAGGGTAATTTGTCTACTTTAGGTCTTTGAGTGCAATTACCAGCATTAATGGTTACAGGGACAGATTCCAAGCTAGCACTATTTAAAACTCAGAACTGGAGGGTTTGGGATAACACTAAAGCCTAGCAGATAATCTTTATAAAAGAAGAAAACAAAACTGTAATTACACCAGTGCCATGCTTGCCTGGTAGTATAAATTATGTGGAAGTTATACCAGGACACACAATACTGAGAAGGAACAATCTGGATTCTTTTTTTTTTTTTTTTTACAAATGCTGTTGGTGGTTGATGCCTAGACATTGGTCATTAGATCTAGTTTTATTGCAGCCATAAAAGAAGTGAGTCAACAGCTTAGTCACATCAGGCAGGATATGCTTCAAGCACAGTCTGAATGAAAGAATGAAGTTAAACACTGAGATATACAAGGTAATCAGAAAAAGTACCCTAATAGTTTCTTCTCTAAACCAGCACGAGGTAACGTACTGGATAGACTTCAAGCCAGACTGCACGGCACCCTACGAGGCAGCAGGGCAGGGATTTAAAGGAAATAAACTGGGCTTATCAGCATGTATATCAGGACAGCAGTTTATTAGCTATCACTACAGGTCTTCTGGCTTTCAAGAGAATCAGAAATCTTCATCTTGTAAAAGAAATGCAAAGAAAGAGATCAAATCTGGTTCTTGTCCTACATGTGCTGCCTGTTGACTCCATTTGTGCAGATTATCTAATTACTAAATGCAGGTTCTGTCAGTGTGAAGGCTGCAGGATAAATAAGAGAAAGAGGTCTCCAGGCTCTGGTGACTTAACATGCCACATGAGTATAGAGTGACCTTTCACGAGTGATCCAGAAGAGAGTCTGATGGATACCTCAGACCATTATTTATTTATTTTAATCTGAAGTAGTAGCTAAGCACTGTGCCTGCAGGAGGAGAATAGAAAGATAATGTGAGCAGGATGGGAAGAGAGGAAGGCAGGAAACTTCTGCAGATAAGTCAATGTTATCATGTCACTGCAGGACTAGAAATAAATCTTTCACAGACAGCATGGCAGATTTACATCACTTCTAGGCTTGACTCAGGAGGCTGGAAAAAGTTCCTGGAAAACTCAGGAAAGTTGGAGTGAGTTTTTCAGAGTGTCATTTTATTTCAATGTGGGTACAAGACAAAAAACGCTGAAGAAGTTTAACGACACTGTATTCTCAAGGGAAACATGAAATATATATATAGACATGGTCACTTAATATGACACCTATCTGATGGCAAGGCCCAGCATTTTCTATTGCAATAGAATTTATGAATGGGGTTGGGGTTTTGTGAGTAATACACTGGGGTCGGAGCAGGGGAGTGTGGATTTACTCCCCAACCCCTGGAGGCCATCAAAAGGCCAATGCTACTGAAAGTACTTAACAAGATCTTTGCACAGCTGGTTTGCAATACGTGCAAAAAAGGACATTAACTTCTCCTTTGGGATCCACAGATGCAAGGGATCTCTGAGGAAGAATCAATATGGGTAAAAGTGAATACGGCCCCAGAGGACAGTGAATGAAATGTGTCGGGTTTTGTTTTTAAGAGACAAGGTACATGGATAAAACCACGAAACCAGCTAAATATTACACTTAAAGACACCTCCTGGCCTGATTCACTGCTGGTTTGGTGATTCACTGTCAGTTTGATGCTGGAATGGCTTGGTGGGAGGCAGAGCAGCTGCATGGGTGCAAAATCTCTTCAAGGAAGTTTCCAGTCAGTGCTGCCGTGTTGGGAACTGCACATGGGAGAGGCAGGAAACAATGACCTACAGGAGGAACCTTCCTCTAAACACACAAAAAGCCAAAAGCTTCCAGCAGAGGGAAAGCCTTCTCAGACTCCCACCACACATTTCCTCGGGCACACAGGCAGGCTGCTGTGGGCAGGGCTACTCTGCCCCCGGGTTCTGTTTGTGCCAGTGGGACACACACACAACCGCTGCTCCACCTCCACCTGGCTGTCAAGGCATCCTCCACCCAAGAGAATATCCTTCCTATGGACTGGGAGGAGCTGGGGGCAGCTGCTGCAGTTTTGCTGCTTTATTCTGCTCTATCCTCAGTGTGCAATTACCCAAAACACAGAGTCATAAGACACAATTTACAATCCCTGCAGCTTTTTGGCATCCTACTGTACTGGCTTACAGAGAGAACTGGTAGTAGGATGCAGCAGATAGAGACAGCACTCTAATTACAGATTTACATTAAGAGGAAAGTTTAAAAGATAATAGGACATTATTAGGATAATGATCCCTAGATGTTCTCCCAGCTGAACATCTGCCATTACTAATTAAAAACAAATTAAAGTCAACCTGTTCAAAGAGAAATCAATATTTACAGAAACTAGATACCACCCTAATGTTAGACATGGTGCTGACCTACAAGTCCCTTCCCACGTGCCGCACCAAATCAAGGATCTCAAAAAGCACATTGGTTATGAATCAGAGCCTATGCAAAAACCACCTTTGTAAAACCTCCTCAGAAATTTGACTCATGTACAGCCTCCTGGTATCTTCCATTAGTCAGCTGCCCAAGAGTTTTAAATGATTGCCTCATAAAATGATAGGTTACCCACTTTCTCAGACTGGGGTGTTATTTTTTCCAAAAGCAGGTTAGAAATTGCATTTCAAGTGGCAGATGAAAATAATCTTGCAGCCTCTGTCTCCTCGGTTTCCATCCCTGATTGCTATTGAACAGAGCGTTATTTTGTGGACAGACTTTGCATCAATCTCACTACACGGCAATGGAAGAGTCAGTCCTGGAAGTGAAGGCATACAGTTACAGACAGAAAACAATTAGGCAGAAAAATTACAATAGCAAATAGCTTTGAAATCCATTAGCTACCTCAAACTGCAAAACAAGTGCTTATTGAATTGGTTATTGTACAACCATCACAAAACACTACAAATCCCTGAAATGGGGAAACACTCAGCTGTCTGATCCAGAATGTATTTTAACATCTACCACCAATATTGTGCAAGAGAAGTTCAAAAATATGTGGGCTACAAAGACTAAAAGAAGAGCATCCAACCCACAGCTGCCGGCAACTCCTTGCTAGCATCAATGTTTGCCTGCACAAGAACTTAACAAAATTAAGAGGGGGTCACTTGCATCAGCTGGCCCAGGATACTGGCTGGTACAAAGGAAAAAAAAAATAAAAAGGAAAGGGTTGAAATCCTCCTAATGATTTGCCTTTCCCTTCACACATAAACTCAAATCTATTAAAAAAATATTAAAGCCGAGTCTGACTCTGGAATTTAATTTTGCCATTGATCTGGCAAAGCCCTTGCATATCAACCATGAGGAGCAGGTGCACAATGATCAACTTGAGGCCTCAGACTGGAACTGTTGGCCACTGACAGCTTCCACAGGAGAAGATCAGTGGCCCCTTTGGAAAATACTGTTCCGTTTGTGTCTGGAAGAAAAGCTCTGTGGTCAGTAAGTGCTCTTATGTTCCCAGGCCAACAGCAGTGAAGAGTCAATGGCAGAGGAGTCTCTGCTTTTATAGCAGTGCCCAAGTTGGACTTCAGGGGCCAATAGCAAGTACTGCATGACCCTGCATTTCTGATTCCATAGGCTGTATTATTGGAGACTTCTGTGTTTGCAGTGTGGGAGCAATAAAGAACAAAGGCAAGAAATAAAGAGCCTCCGGGTGCTGACATAAAATTAAATCCTGACTTCTCTTTCAAGTTCAAGGTAGGAAAATCACAGCTGTATGTCTTTGTCAAAAGTGTGCCCAAGCACTAATATTATCAAGAACAGAAACTTTTACCATGTAATCTTACCACACACTGTATATCATCCAGAGCCTTTGTGGACTTGGATGTAAAATAAACTACTAATCCTCTTTAAAACATGCCAGCAAGTAGCATTTGGCCCCATTTAAGTAACTTCAGATTACTGATGCCTGATCCACAGGGAGATCAAAACTCCCTTCAGGACAATATCTGGTTAGAGGAGAAATGGTTGTTGGCCTCTAGGAAACTGCAAATAATTTTTTGTTCAAACCCACAGGGATTTTTGCAAGGCCTGCTGAGCCAATTTAAACAGGGAAAAATATCTGAGAACCCTGCAATAATATTCTCTGCAGTTTTCTAAAAGCCAAATCCTGCTCATCCCACTCAGTGAATCAATCTTAATGAAGGTAATGAAACCAGTCCCCACCTAGAAGCCAGGATCGCTGCAGCTCTGCTGCTGCACAGAGAATTGCTCCATGGTCTTGGTTGAGTTGAGCCACATCAGGTTATTTGCAGTTAACATCCCTCTCGCTGCTCATAATGACAAATATAATTTTTTCAGTTTGTTTTCCTCCCTTTTTTTTTCCTTCCTTTCTTCAGTGATGTGTTCCAACATTTTTTCCTTCCCGTCATAGACAGAGGCAAGTGAACTGCAGAATAAACATAAAGATATCAGAGTGCTGCACCTGCCTGTAAAATGACATGAATTTAATCAAAACCATTTCTCGTCCCAGGGCTCAGGCACACAACTCGTCTTGCTGCTCTTCCCCTGGGCAGCTGCTGGTGGTGCCTCTAGTGTAGGCTTGGACATATTTTTGACATCAGCAGCAAGCACTAAGCAGAGCTGTAGGGGGATTGTATTATTTGATTTCTGATTATGTAGAGCTTCCTTCCTTTTGTGCTCTCATTGACCTCGTGGATTACAGTAAAGCTATGGCTAACCCGAGATGGATTCTGCTTACGCCTCACTTATGCCAAAGTAAATAAAGAGATATCATGGCACAGTTGGTGAAACTGTACAAGAGTAAGACTGGATACAAAGCTATTTAACATATTTAATGGCACTACTTTTTGAATAAGCAGTTAGTCCTTTTACTTAGAACAATAACAACAACAAAAATTCAACCCTGAAGGAGGAGAATATGTGTCCACTCACAGACAAATTACTCTTGCTGAAAATTCAAAATGACTTTTTTTTGTATCAAGGAAATAAAACCAAATTAATTGTGGCTTTTATAAACACTTAAAGCACCCACCTGCAGGGATTTTTGCTGTATCTGCTAAGTGTAGTACCTAAAAATACCCACAATACCTAGAAAGTGAGAAAAAACTCAGTCTTTTATTCTGATCATTTTATAATGGTTACATCTAATTCAAAGTGTATCAGACAAGAAAAGAGAAGTTCAAGGAAGCCAGAACCTTTAATCTATTTAATTAATAGGTGGGAGAGCATGTGAAAGCTTTATGTAAAATGAGAAAGTAATCTTATTCTGCTCAGGCCGGCTGCTCATTTGGTGGACAGGCAGAAGTTAACAAGAGGCCTTGCAATCTATTTAATTGGCCACAATATCAGAATCTGTATCAGCTTCTTTTTCATGGAGCCTCACTCCTTTATGCCTCCTGCTCCTTCCCACAGAAAATGAAGGTGATGCTGCAGGACCTTCCTTCATTCCCACCAGAGTCTGGCCACATTCAGGTGCTCAGCACTTGTGCAGCTGCAGCGCTGCAGGGCTTGCAGGGGCTGCAGGGCTGCTGCTCTGCATGCCCGTGACAGGCACGGCTGTGCCAGAGCCACCCCTCCTAACAAGACAGTCTCTGTAGGAGCCCTGTCACCAGCCAGTGACGACTGTGCCACACAGGAGCCACTCCAGCCCCATGAAGAACAGGAGCATTGATGTGGCTGGTGCTCGCTGCTCTCCAGTAATACAAAAGCACCAACAAGCAAATGTGGGGAGGATTATGTACTTTCTTAAAGAAAAGCCCCAAATCCAAATCATGTAGCTTATTCTGAGGCATGCAGGAGGATTTAACCACGCCAGCCAAACATGTCATTTGCGTAGGAGACCTGAAACTACACATCAGAGTACTTAGCTCTGTGACTTAATCCTGAAATGAGGCCTAATGAGGTTTAGCATGGCAAATAGTAATGCACTGTAATATTGTAATAATACTTTTTCTTTTCAACAACTAGTAAAAATTATTGGTACAATGATTTTATAATAAGAGATAATCAAAACTGTTTTCTCCCTTCTTGGTATTCACAGGCTGGAGTTGATTTCTGCTCAGTAATGGAGTAAGGAAGTGTCCCCTCCATTTGTCAGCAGTCCCCTGTGAGATTTGTGCATGCCACACCTTCTCTACGGTTAAACAACTCGGAATTTCCACCCCAAGCAAACTTGAACATTTGAGTACTTTCCTATCCAACTTTTTAAAATTACAGTAGAGGAAATGCAGAGTCTGTGACATGAATCTCATGTGCCTTCTTTTCACCTTGGGGAGAGGAAAAATTAGCCTCCATCTTCAGAAGTATTTGTCAAGTAGTTACATTTTAATCCTAATTATTTGTGTCTAAATCCAGCTAAGGATTTAAGCATATGCTTATGTTAAAGATATGAATGAGCCCAGTAATTCTATAGTTAAGCATCATACAAGTACATTATACAAGCTCCTGATGGATCCTTTTCACTTTCTCATCTTCCAGAAAGAGTTTGACTTCTATTGTGTGTAACAGATGCATTTTATCTGAAACACCATCTATATGCTGACTATTGCAAAAAGAGCACTACTTTGTCATAAGCACTGCAAACTGGACAGGTCAAATGAGTTTATCCCAGTGTACATTTTTATCAGATGTTTTCAATGTAGCCTGGAAAGAGTACAATGGAAAATCAGGTGTATCATCTACCAATTAAACACACAGAAAACACAGTTTGTTTTGTAACTCTTCTTTAAAACAACAGATGTTAGCTTAAATCTCATGTTCAGGCATTTATCACATCTGTTTTCTGTTCCCTCGGAAAACGTACTCACAATAGAGCTCAAATTAATTACAATGAGATTTGTCAGTTGAAACCTAGAAGGGAGTTCAGGGAATAAACATTTAATTCTAGAAGGAAATAATTGGTGTTTAAAAGCTTTAAACTTGTTTTCAGTAGGTTTACATAGGCAAAAGTCCATTACAGACAGTGTTTGAGACCTGTTGTAACCTTCATGGTGTCTCCGAGGAAATGTGAGGCCAGAGGAAGAAGAGACGAAGAGGAGTCTACAGGGCTGTGGAGCCTGAAGGTGCAGGCTGTGGACCTGCAGCACAAGCTGCAGAAGGCATGATGCACCCACAGCCTTCCCTGGCAACAAGAAACACTTCTGACCTTAAAAATGAGTAAATCTTCACTACTCTCTTGTAAAACTGGAGCCTGCCAATGCCTAGGTACTGAGGAGTCTCCAGTAAAGAACTTCCATAATCACCTTTTTTTTTCTCAACAGCTTTTATGAGAACATAGAAAGGTCTCCCTCACCTTCCAAGTCTGGAGAGACCTGCAGCATGCTACTGATAAAGACAGTTCTTTAACTCAAAAGTAGTAGAATTTGACTCACTTATCCTGCAGCCTGACACTACAGAAAGATAAAAATATTGCTTTGAAGAAAAGGGTTTAATTGCAGCAAAATTACATATAAGCATCTAATAAGGTATAATCTAATACTTGTAATTCCTATAGGTATCATTTTCTCTGTATCAGCTCCGAGTTTAGTTCCTGCAGCACTACCATGCAGGTAAGACAGCCTAAACCAGTCCTCTTGCCAATGTCCCTGACCTCTTGTAACTGTTAACACACATATTTTTGGCCAAACGACACATTTTCCTTTGAGAGACTTCTCTACCTTCACACAGCCTCTCCCAGCCCCTTTACACACCCCATGCATTGTCCTTCCAGTTTCATCTTTGCTGTCTTCCAGGCATGTTACTCACACCAGAACACAACATTTGTCTCTAGAAGTCACTAGTGCTGTTGTTCCATGGACGGAGTGGATGGGGGTGTGTGTGACTAACTTGTCACTCCATCCTCCTGCCCCCAGGATCACTGTCTAGCTGTTTCTAGGAAGGCTCATTTCCTTAGGAAAAAAAAAAAAAANNNNTGTTTCAGGGAAGGCTAATTTCCTAAGAAAAAAAAAAAAAAAAAAAAAAAAGAAAGCTAACCAAGTTCAAGTGCCTCTGGAACTTTAAAGTGAAGTACATCCACCTGTTATTGTTATGTAGCATGCCATAAAAAAAATAAAGTGCTCTTACGAAAAGAATAAACGTCATTCACTGTCTAAGCATGTGGCTGTTTAGGAGATGAGCTTCAGGAACTGTCCTCCTCAAAGCTCCAGAGGCATCTGCCTGTTAATTCAGCAGCAGAGCAGTGCTCTCCTCACTGTGGCCCTGATGATACACATAAATGTCATCCCTTTAGAAAATAGCAAGAAGTTTAAAAATAAACAGCTATATGTAGAAGCAAGCATTGTGGTTAGTTTTGAATTGGCTTTATTGACATTTCTGTCTGGGGCTGGGTTACTGCACAATTCAGAGAGCACAAGAACCAAACTCATTTCATTTAGACCAAAAGTGGTTTGAAGTTATTTGAAGGACAAAAGCCCCTCCAAATACCATTTACACACAGAACACAAAAACAATCTTCACCTTTACTTTAGGATCTTAATTATGATGTATTACAAAATATTGCACTAATTTTACTCCAGTGAAGCAAAAGTAAATCAGATGTGGAAACCCAGTTCATCCTGCCTTAGCAGCTCTTGGTGCAGTGAGGCAGGAAATTTCCTCAAGAAGTTTCAGTTAAGCCCACTGAGGTACAAGGAGCAGGTTTACTTTCGGTGGGCTCCCATTTGCAGGGGCAGGAGAGAGGGAACTGCTAGTGCATGTGAACAAATTTCCCAGTTTTCCTCCTCTTACAGTAGGAACATGTCCCATGCATCAGAGACTCCTGTGAGGCTGTACTGAGAGCTCCAGGTGGGAAGATAGGAAAAGTTTCTTACTATGATCAGCTCTCCTCAGCACATGAGCAGCTACCTGAACTGTGCCCTGGAGACAGCTCTTGCTCTGAGGAAACATGCTTCTATTATAGAAACAGCCCTCTCCAGGGAAGCCCTACTCCTCAGGATGCTCAAAACTAGGCCAGACTTAAAAGTGGCAGCAGCACAACAGAAAATAGATGTCAGAGGTTCTTCCTTAGCCTCCAGCTTCTTGTGACATTTCACTTTTGTTAACTGGAAAGTTGAGAAACTCATAGTGCTGCAAACTGGATGTGGCACTTTTTAACCATCACTTGCTCCATTGCTATCCCCTTCTTTTGTGTTTTGTTTTGCCGATGAGCTTCACTTAGCTTCCGAAACAGTGAGTCACGCTTCCAGCCTAGCTGATGTACTTACTGCCCCCAAGAAAAGGCTCCAGGAGAAATCACTTGTCTTTCGGGAGGCAATAAAAGACCTCTTTCCTCCTCAGGTCTGTTGCAGAAACATGAGAAGAACTTAAAAGAAGAAAACAAACAAACAAACAAACAAACAAACAAACACCAACCCTGTAGGTTAAATAGCTGGGGGGAAAAAAACAGACAAAGCTGAATTCACAGAACTTTGTACTATATAATCACCCCCACATACACGGCTTTATACACTTCTGATGGTCATTTGAATGAATGGTTTGGAAAAAAAATATTTTTGAAAGGAATATATCCACATAAAAGCTGTACCAGAAGACTCTAACTTACCTTTGTGAAGACATCCACTGAAAAAGCAGAGAAAAAACATATTTCTCCAGCGTGTTTAACCTGGAAAGGTGGACAGCAGTTTCAGGACCATTCAAAAAGACCTATTTAGCATTTAAGCATGTGAATAATCTTACTGAGTCTCTGAGCAAAGTAACTTACTCAAGTCCTCACAAGACCAGAGTCTTACTTGCTCCTGGTTGTATTTCCAAACAGAAGCTAAACTGCTTTTCAAACAGGACCATGGAAATCCAAAGGTGCAGAAGTCCTTCCTTAGTCACCTGATGGTCCGCCATTATCCACCCTAAGCACTCAGATGTTTTCAGAGAGTGAGGATCACATTTTTATTTACCTCTGTGAGCCATCTACTGTATCTTGTGTGCATCCCATCAGACACACCTCTTTGACCAACCTCACAGGCATTGCACATGTAAATCCCTCTTGGCTTGCCCTGGCAGCCTCAGAAACCCGGGGGGGGGGTCTTCCAACACACAGTGCTGGTCTGTGGGGCTCAACTGTGGGGCTCAACCCTACACACTTTGGGTGTAAAGACATCTTGTTTTCTGCTTAGTGGGCATGGACTGTAATGAAACATCTATTTATCACTAAAGCACAATCTCCTGGACATACCAATGTACTCACACCTGACCAGCCCACTCAGCAGCACAGAGGACAGGGCTCTATCACCCTGCTGTAACAAGCCTAACTCTAAATCCTTTACTAGTTATACCTGGGGCTATGTACTGACGTACACAAGCCTTAAGGAATGGGTGAATAAGGTTTTAGGAATTCTAATTTTCCTGCAGCATTGTCCTGCGGGAGCCGTTCACGGGGGTGTCCCTGCTGGAGCATGCTGCGTGTCAGTGCTGGAGTACGGCAGCGTCCCCGCTGGAGCACAGCTGTGTCCCCGCTGGCCACCCCGTCCTCCATCCCGCAGCACTGCGGGGAGAAGAGTGGAACAGCACAACATTAACCCGGCTCTGCGTTTTGATGCCGCAGATACAAACGCCCATGGCTCGATGAGCCCCTGCCTCCCCAGCCGGTCTGAAGCACAGCCCAGGGCTGCAGCCGGGCACGCCGCTGACAGCCCTCGCCTCTGCTCTTCTCCTATTGACTCGGCTGCCAGCCTGAATGAAAAACCCGTTTTCCTGCTGCTCGCTGCGGGGCGAGCCCGCTGCCCTCCGCGAAGGCGGCGGCTCCCCAGCGGAGGTCCCCGCTCCGGCGCAGCTGGCGGGGGCGGCCCGAGGCGGGGGCCGGTCACGCCCCGCCCCGCCCGGCCCGGCCC
>VXBU01014678.1:109118-169725 GCA_013400315.1 Bombycilla garrulus
CCGCGATGTCCTCGGGATGCCGGCGGGATGAGCGCGGGCGGTTCGGACAGCAGCATCTCCCGGACAGCAGCATCTCCCCGCCCGGCGCGCTGCCGTCTCGGCGATGCCTCCCTCGCCGGGGTTTGTCCCTGCCTGCCCTCGCCCTCCCCCCCGTCTTCGGGCACCCTGACTTTGAACTTGACATACAGAGTCAGCCTGTCGTGAAGTTTTTGCCGCTGTCGTTTTGGCCGTGTGAGTACCAGAGAGGTACCCAGCCGGCTGGGTCCCCGCCGATCGCGTGTCGGGGCGGCAGGGAGCACAAGTGTAGCTGCCGAGTTTTTCTGCTGCAAATCCCTACCCGACACCATGGAGCAGGGCTGGCTTTAGGAAGCGACACGCCACCACTGTGGAACTTGACTAGGGAAGGAGCACTCTGTCAGGATCTCAGCAGACAGTTGTCACAGTCGTGAGCCTGTCCCTGTAGCTGGTGGAGCAGGACAGGAGGTAGAAAGTCCAGTCTTGAGGTCAGTGCACTGCAAAGGCAGTGGCAACGCTGACACTGAGACCCCTGAATACAGGTGCAGGGCTCGGAAGAAAGTCCCGGCTGACAGGCATCAGTCTCCAGAGTCTATATCCCTGAACAAAATTTCCTACTTAAAAAGGAGACAAAGACATTCTAGAGATGCTTAGAACAAGAAAAGCTAGAGACAGCACAAATAAGGATGTCCCAAGCTTGGATGTGAACATCTGTGAAGCACCACTGCCAGCACACAGCTCCAAACGTGCAGATGCCACATGAGCATCACATCGACAGCTCTGTCTCAGCCGAGACAGGGACTGAGAAGGTGCTTCCTCCTGGAGGGGCTGCCTGTGACTGCCAGTGAGATGCCTCAGCATGCAGGACCGAGGGGAGCTGCTGAAGTTCCAGTGGGCAGAGTTGCCATCCCAGCACAGCTTGGGTAGGCAGACAGCATGGCTTACTCCCTGGCTTAACACCTCCAGCCTGAGAATGACTTAGAGTGACCCCAAGGACAGGCAGAATGAGTCGGGAAGGAGTTCCGATGCACCAAGGTGAATTGGTATTTTAAGGGCTTGATAGAAGAGAGTTTGGTTGTGTCTGTGTAGAGCTACACATTTTGAGTGCGGTGTGCAAGCAGCAATGATAGGTAATAATCTACAGTTTCTAAATGCTTTATCACTTAAATTCCTTTTTCAAGCAATTATTTTGTAGAAAAAATTTTAATCAGACATGAAGGGAAGCCTGCCTCTGAGCAGCATGCATGCAATTACCACTCTGTATGAATTGATGTGCTTTGTGTTGCTTTGGTTCGTTTTTTTTTCCCCATTTTTGGCTTATAATTAAAATTCGCCAATTGGCTACTAGTTCAGAGAACTGGAAGGTTAAGTCCTGTATTCCCCCACAAAGATGCACAGGCAAAACTCTGTGCTCCAAAACATTGATGAGTCTCAGCCCTGACCTGAAGAGACCCAGCCAGCAGGGATAGGATGCAGTTTTGTCTTCATTAATGTCTTAGTGGCTGCTTAGATGTCCATAGTAATGACAGGCTCATTCAGCACCAATCCCCTAGGAACTGAGCAAGACCCTCTCAGGATTATCAGGTGAAGAAGTTGTCATGAAGCACTCTGTGGCTAAGCTTGCCTTTGTACGTCTCTGAAATGGAGAAAATCTTGCGTGCACAGACAAGAAAAATTATTTAATGAACATTCTGCACATACTTGTACCAGCTCCCCGAGGATACTGCATTGTAATTACAGACCTAACACTGTCATTCTAAGAACATGGTTAAAATCAGACATGGTCCAAATTACCAATGGTCTCATGCATTTCTCAAGGGATCACACATCAGTTGAATAGAGCAGTGGCACCAGTGGCAGTGCTTAACAGAACCAGCAAAAGCATGTGGTGGTGCAGCACTGCTGAGTTCAGTGGGCTTACATCAGGTGTGCATGTATCCAGAGCACATTGGCACTGACACCTGGACTCACTGCACATATACAGTGTGCTGAGTAAGTGCACAGCATGCTGAGTGCATGAGAAATTGATGAGACTGCACAGAGATGAGAACAAGCGGGATCTGCTTAGACATATTGTGGATACTCACACAGCCAGGCTTCATTGAGGATGGGGTACAGGGTGTTAAAAAGAGATTTTCATGTTTTAATTTGAAGCTGCTCTTCAGTTTTTTTAACATTAGAAATTTGTAGAGGTAGCAGACTATTGGCTGTTAGAAAAAGAGTCCTGAACTATGTGGGATCTTAATTAGCTCTGTGATGCCAAGAATTTATGAGAAACCCTGTCTAGGTTCTGTCCTCAAATACAGCATTAGTGTAGTGTTTTGCTGAAATGGAAAGGGTTAGCTCCTTGCCACAAATCTTGGAAAAACAGTGAGGAGAAGAGAAGCCAGTTAACTGTTTCTACCTTTGCTGCTGTGAAGGAAATTTCACTAACTCAACAACTCCACGTTGAGGCCAAGTGATGCCAGGCCTGGCTGTGTGTGCAGTAGAAGCATCCTCTCCCTGCTGCCCCTGTATAACCCTGACATCTCAGCAGACCCTGCAGAAGTGTCTCCTTCTCCCTCTCTGTTCAACCGGGCACCAGAAAGCCTGTAAAAAGCAGAGAGGAGAGCAAAGTGAACTCCCTTCAGCTGTGCTCTGGCAGTAGCACACAGAGGCAAGGGCCAGGCTGCACCCTACAAACAGAGACACCCAGAGGGCCACCACTGCACACTGACCCTGCATGGCTGGTACATGAGGTGTATGGCTGCAGCTCTGCCAGGGGTCATTGTGCCTTCAGGCAGCTGGGCCAGGAAGCTGCTTCTTTTCCCTCTAAGCAGACGCTGGTAAGACAGAGACAGTTTTTTTGAAACTTGTTTTGAAGTGCAGACGTGCAAAGGTGTCCTGCAAGTACGCGGTCCTACCAGGAGTGGGGTGCCTCAGGATCAGGCTGCAGGGAGCAAGGAAAAAAATGCCAGTGCAAGGACAAGGCAGACGCAGAGAGAAGTGAAGTGTTCTCCCATTTAGAGGGGAAGGTTTCTCATTTTGGAGCTGTTCTGCAGCCCCTGCTCTGTTAACTCTGTACTCACCTTGTCTGTCAGAGAGAACCTGTGAAGCACCTGCAGTTAGCTGGGAGGCAAGAGTGTGGCTTTAAAAAGTCTTAATGGAATTTTTTCTTGCTTTAGTGAGAGAAAATGGTAGAGGAGGATGGTGTTGTATGTGGGGAAGGGAATAAATTGCTCTGATTAAGTCCAAGAGGAGGCTGGTAAAGGTGAGAAAGCAAAACAAAACAGGTACCACTCTCAGTCTGTTCCTTTTTCAGTGAGAGCTGCAAAAAGCAGCTGGCACCAAAGAGCTCCTTCTGTGATGGTGCCACTGAATACAACCAAGAAGGTCAGGCACGGAAACAGCAGTGCTTGCTGCAGACACCTGGCTTTGACCTTGACTCCTGCTTCATTAGAAGAAGCAGCAGCAGCCGAGTTGCCTTGCATGCATCTTTTTCCATCAGGAATAGAGTGTATTGCTGCTGAAAGGACAGAGCAGCAACATTTCCTGGATCAGGGTCTGGCCTGATCCAAGTTCCCAGGACTCATCTCCTTTTGACAGTCTGAGAGGCAGAGTGAAATCTGCCTTTCTCAGCCAGTCCCAGTGGGATTTCTGGTTCCATTTTGCTTCCCAGTCAGTTGCCTACCTGGGATGCACCTTGGCTCCGGGGACCATTTCATCCCAGTGACACAAAGCACTGGCACCTTTACAGTATGTCCAGGAGGCAACAGACTCACAGCAATACCTCAGGGAAGTGCCACTCCAAACTTCAGGAGCCTGGGCCACAACTGTTTCTTCAATTTCTGCTTTAGACTTTTGCATCAAACTGGTCACACTGATCTAAATGTAGCTTCAGGACTTCACAAGCTTGGGAAAGCAGCCTGGACTTGCTTGGATGCTCCCAGCTGGAAGGTGCAAACAGGTAGTGTTCATGTCAGACCTGCTGCTGAACAAGGTGACGTGGAGGTGGGGACAACCTGGGTCATTCAAAGCCCAGCCAAGCACAGAGTGCATTCACAGGGCTCCATGTGGAGGGAGAGAAGCTGCAGTCCTGACCTGGAGGAACGTGTCAGCTCAGCAGGGCTGCCTAACTGGCTTAACACTCTGTGAAGAGACAGATACATGTTATGGACCTTTTCCTAACAGATGACAGATTGGCTCTCCTTGCACAGCAAGGCAGAGGCTTCCTAGGGTGTTGGATTAACACATGGGTGCACTGCAGCCGTGCAAGCTGAGGTATAGTCACTGGCAAGCTGAAAAGATGGAGAGCTGATCTTTCTGGAGCCTTCTCGCTATATAAAGTTTGGAATAAGGAGGCTTTTTGGGAGATGTGCATGCCTGGGTCATCATCCTGGCAAGGCAGGTACTGTTGGTGGGCTGAGCACCCCTAATCAAGAGACCACCAGCATGCAGCAGCTCACCTGCAATCCCTCCACCCTCGGCTGTGTGGGAGAACGAGACCTGGAGAGTACTGCCATCCCTGTGCCCACAGCTGTGACCCAGGTGGCACCATGAGCAGTGAGTGGGACAGGTAGCAATGTTTGTTGGTGACTCATGTGGCGTGTAGTAGCAGTAAATACCAAAGCAGGCAGAGGTAGGTGTACATAGAGCACACAGCACTGTAGAAGTGTCTGACTCGTTTTGGATTCCTGCCATCTACTGCCTAGTGTATTCTTTTGCAATCACAGAACAGGCTTCTGATTAAAGAGACCATTTCTAGCACCTGAATAGCCTTTCTCATAGCAGCATACCTGAAAAATAAAAGTGCTAAAAGAAGATCTGAAAATATGAGTGGAAGAGTTGTTACAATGTGAGTTATAACCTTGAAAAAAAACACTCTTCTTCTGCTGCTCATTAGTGAATAAGAACCAAATCCTCCTGAGACCTGATTCAATCATCCTTTTTACTCAAAGGCCATATATTCTCTGACTTAAAATCTGAATTAGACGCAAGGCCAATACATTGCATTCTACTAAAAAGGAGACAAATAGATTGCCAGAATTTTAGCTTGGCTTTTGGAGCAACTGAAGGGCACTACAGCTCATTTACAGTAGCAGTACTGGACAGAGGGGAACAAAACTGCTGCTAACATGCTTTAAATGAGTCATTTCCTATTGTAAAATGAGTGTTTGTTCCTTTGGAGAGAAGAACCATTATGAAAAATAATGAATTCATTCTGTTCCTGCACAGAACTGGTGACAGCAAGGTGTGCAGATGGGAGTGATTTAGTTTGGCCCGTACATCTGGAGCCTGTAGCCGCTAAAATCTTGCAGCCTGAAAGACAGCATATGGCTGAATCCATGCTAATGTATGGATTGTGGAGAATTTGATTGTACCTTTCTGGATGCCACTAGACAGAGTTCAAATGCTAACTTTGGATTTCTTCTGCCACGTCAGTAGGAAACAACACTGTCAGGGCTGTAATGATAATGAGGTGCCATATTTGGGAGGCTCAGCAGACTATGAAGTGCACAACCTTGCATGGCAGGCTGCTAAAATGGATTGGAAAGGAAAAACTCCAAAGTACATTTTTCCTTGAAATGACAATGACACAAAAGAGAGAGCACAGCCAGTTTTCACGGTAGGTGGGTAATGCAGAGCCCCCAGTTGTTAAGAAGTCAAAACATTCAGAAGCACTAGGCAGTCTAATATCCCGCTGTTCTTCATCCACCCCCTTACTCAGTTCTCTCCTCCTCATCCTCTTTCTGCTCCCTTCTGTAATATGGGGGTGAATCAGCAGAAACAAGCCAGCAGAAGGCCTTTAACCACACACCTCACAATTCAGTGTAGGCAAACAAACAACACAATGATGTCCTGATGGGGTGTGGGCTCTGCCTTCACATGCCAAGGGCAAAGCAATCCCTGTCCACAAAAGCTTCCACCTTGTGTTTCAGATGGTCTTTTTGAGCCTATAATCTCTTTCTCATTACCTTTGAGACACCATAAAACGAAACAAAGCCAAAATTAACTCTGTGAGCACAGGACGCCTTTCACACAAATCAGTTTTCATTTTGCAGAATATGGATATGTACTTACAGATACTAAAACCCGATGTCTGAAGTGTCCTTGATGCTGGTTTTGGGATGACTTCATGGGAGAAGATGGTATTGGGTTGCCCCTCAGGACCCCAGTGTGGTTGTGCAGAGAGAATTAAGTGCAGGCAGCCAAGCAGGACCAGAATTAGCAGTACAGAAGATGACCAAAAAGAATTTTATCCCTTTATCCATGGAAGAAAAGAAAAGCTTGCCTGTTGTAACACTGAAATTCTTCCTTTCTACCACCTGAAACAGAGTCCCTGCAATGTACAGTCATTAATCCTCTCCATCTTTTCCATTATATGGAGTATTGTCTGCACGGACAGGTGCTCTAGAGGTTGCTTTTGGTCTCAAGACAAATCACCTATCAGTCAGTTACATCAGACTCAGATATTTCTCACATATTTGTTCACTCCAAGTGTGGTTTTTTTTAGTGTCCTGACTAGCACACCAAAGAGTGATATATCTAGTGGGGATGCAGTATATTCTCTGTGGGGGAATAAAGCCAAACTGCAATGGTTTTACAAAGTCTGTAATTTCCCGCATACTGTGTAAAATTGGCATAGTCTCTGAGAAAGCTTGGCCATGGGGTTTGCAAGCATGAGTTCCTATTGCATTACCTAATGCTTTAGGAAGACATAAAGACTGGTTTATTTTAGCAAAACCACAATCAGAGGTAAAATCTTGTTAATTTTTCATGTTCAGTAAAGAATTCATGGTAGTGCCCTTATGAAATCACATCCTCTCTCCATCCCAGTCATTGCATTAAACACCTTTGGCACCTGCCTCAGTACTCTGGCGTTTGGTATCAAAAAAGTAGAATGGTTTTGTCACCCTGGAGCTTGAGTTACTCAGCTTGAGACCCCTTACACTGCACTGACAGCCCACATTTAGAAGCCAGACACCTGCCAAATGAGGCACCCAAATTGCCATCAAAATCCCTGTCTGTCCAGATATGTTGCATGATAACCAAATTCCTTTTATGATTTCTGCATTATTTTTCAGATCACTTTTTTCCATTCCCAGCACCAGTTTCCATTAGAAAGCTGTACTTCTCTAGTAGCAAGATGCAAGGCTAGACTTTGAGATGTGCATTTTAGACATTTTTATCCTTGTGTGGGTACCTCTAAATAAGGCTTTGGAGTGGCAGGAGGAAGGTCTGAGATTCATTAGAGACTTTCTGCTCTGTAGGACCATCTCAGGAAAGGTGGACAAGGAGAGTGAAGATGTCAAGAGAAGAACCTCCTGTCACATTTACACGTGTGTGGCCCCATGAGCCCAAACCAGAGCTCCCCACATCTTAGCCCAGTGTTCCTTGTGGGCCATTCTCATACTGCACAAATTACCCTATTTTATACAGACTACTCCAGAAAAACTCCAATGGTTTAGGAAAGTCAAAAGCAGCAGAGTGTAACTGCCAGACAAACTGGTGCACTCCAACCTCGGTGGCTGGCAAGGCTCAAAGGGAGTATCAGCTGTTGGCATTTCCATGCCATTACTGGGTCTGTGCCCTCCAACACTGAGGAAGTGCTTGTCCTAGATTAAAATCCTTCTCTGGCCTCTGTGACCCACTGGTGGCTAATGCCAGCTGCAGAGCAGAGTACCTCATTCACTGCATCTTTCCCCAGAGACATCTCAGCTAATAAATGCTGTCAGTGAGAAAAATGGCCCCAGAGGCCAGATTTCATTGTCAGAATCTGGCCTCTGGCACTGACTGTCTCATTCACTTGTGACTTGTAAGTGCAAGGCCATGCTGTGTTTTCCCTGGCAGTAACTAACTCGGGCTCCTGCACATAGGAGGGATTTTGGCTTGTCCTGGGCAGGAGCCTGGGCATCCTCCACCTCCAGGTTCTCTTTCACCCTCAGAACTGGCATGGTCTGTCCCTGCACATGGGATTTTCTAAGCACAAGCCACATGAGGGCCTTCGTGCAAGATGTGAAATCTCCTCCAGTAACAATCCTGCATCCATGCCTGCTATAGTTTTATGATGCTATTTTGTTTGTTGTTTTTTTTTGGGGGGGGGCGGGGTATGCATATATCCCTCTCCCTTTCCTGGGAGATGATGCAGGCACTAGCAGAAGGGGCTGACAGCTCTTCCCTCGTGGGGGTGCCTTGCTGCGTGCTGTTTGACAGCACTCAGACAGCTGAACAACAAATAAATCCATTTGTTTTCAAAAATGAATCCTCACGGGAACTCTTCAGGAAGACATAACTTGTATTGCACTAATTATATTCTATAAAGTATCCCTTTACGCTTCACAACAGTTTAAGAAGGAACTCAGGATATGATAATAAAAGAGAGGAACAAACTGAAGCACTGTTCAGTCTGTCCCCATCTGCTCTAGTGCTGAGTTTGATCTATATTGATTGTAAGAGGAAAATGTGGACCTACCCTGTATTCTTTACGGGCAAACAGTATCCAGAGGTCATTTTAAAAAATTGCATAACTAGCTATAGCCAACATAAATAATTATAATGTATTTATATTGCCACAGCATTCTTGGTTGTTGGTTTGGGTTTTTTTTGTGTGTAACTTCTGTTATGTAGCACCTTTGTCAGAAATCACCCATTGTCATGAGCTTCTCCAGAGAGCTCCCACGCAAAATATGGGCTGAATGCCATCCTCATCTCCAGTTTGGTAACAGCTGTGTTAGGAACCATGGTCAGATCTGCCTGATGGACATGATACCTGCTTACATTTACATTGCCTCCTAGCTTAGAGGAAATAATCTATTCCCATCAAGCCAGAACATCCCTTTTTCTCACTGCTTATTTTTAGGGTATTGTACTTACATTCTTGGAGTTCTTAAATCTGAGAAGAAGGTGTTACTAACATTTTTTCTGAGGCAACTTAAAAGTTCCCATTTGTAAGCTATCTTTGTGCCAGTCAGGTGACTACTGCTAAGCCTGCAGTGAAGTTTCACACATTACAAAATAATTTGTGGTGATCCTAGCAACAACTGTGTTGGGTAAAAGGTGTCCATTATATTCCGTGACCTAATGTTTATCACACTCAGTGAGCACTCGTGGCTACTTCATTTAGGTAGTTTATAAAGCTGAACTGCCGAACTACAGAACCAGCCTTGTTTCCAATGCTACTGCTTGTGTTGTAAAGGCCATTTGACTGCACAGGCTGCTGTGTACATGCAAAGCACTCTCAATTAAAAAAAAAAAAAAACTAACAACAAAACAAAACAAAACAAAACAACCTAAAAACCAAAAACCAAACAATAAAAAAAACCCCACAAATAAAGCCCAGAACAATGCCTATTTCTTCTTTAGATAGATATAGTCGCTCCTGCTTAAGCTCACATGCAGGGAAAATAGTCACTGAAAGGAGCTCTTCAAATCCCCTGCAAAGGCCGTTGTTAGACACTATTTGAGTGACAGCTGTAATCCATTAAATGAGAAGCTGGGGGCAAACTGTGCCCTTAGGGCACAGACACTGCTTTGAGGCACAGAGGACTGCCCAGGCTCTGCAGCCAAGGTAGCACAGCTTTGGTATGGGAAGTAAACCAAAATCCACACAGGAACCAAAGTTACTCCTAAAGGAAGATCCCTCTCAGATGCAAAGCACCTCCAGTGGCATGAATTTTGGTGCTGTTCATACTCAGAAGCTGATAAAGTCAGAAGAGATGTCAAAGGAGGGATGTAAGTGTCCTGTGATGAAGCCTGAAGTTAGAAGGTTGCCTTGTTTTGAGCAGCCTGGCACAAAGGTGTTTGGGTATCAGAGAACTTGGGATGCTGTTTCTCAAATGTCTCATGTCCTCGTGCCTGGAGGGAAGGAATTGAGACGGCCATTTTGTACAGTTTCTTCTAATCATCTGCCAGCAGCACCTCAAAGCTTCAGCCAGCTAGTCCCCAATCAAGCCCTGGTTCTCAAACAGATATTTATAAATTCAGAATACTGCACTGCAGCTAGTGACGCTGGCATAAATTCCCATCTGTCATCCCCTAATCATCTCCCAGCACTGTGATCAATCTCTTTCAAATTCAAATGATCTTAACCACTTAGGATCTAGAAGATACACTGCAAGAAATGGGCAGTGTACCATCCAGGACAATTTAGGGGTGCTGACCTATCCAGCAGCTGTATGTAGCTCCACCTACATTACAGCAGAGACAGATATTTTTATCTCTCCAACATCATCATCATCATCATCATCTCTGCCATAGTTCTCCTCATTACAGACTACCATGCTAGTGCAAGAATTAGTGTCAGCAAAATTAAAATATGATCACAAATACTCTTCTATCACCTTTCACCTCCAGTGGGTAATTTTTACCCACAGGAAATCAGGACACTGAGGAGACATTCAGGAGTTACTGAGAGACAAGCACACAGTCACACAGGGTGGTGTGCCCACCCACTTCCCATTTTACTGAGTTTTAGATAGTGTTTGAGGACACACCAAGGACCAACTTAGCCCTGACTAGAACTGGATGAAGGACTGAGGCTTCCATAGCTTATCTACACTTTTCCTAAACAGTGTGCAGCAGGAAAAATACAGATCCTGTGATGAAACACCAGCAACTTTCTGTTGCACCTGCTGCAGATACAGTATGTATCTCTTTTCACAAAGTAAATGGTTACTATATTTCATAGCGTCCAGCATGAAAAAAGCTCTAATGTTATCCCAGGGAAAGTGTTTCCAATGCAAGATACAGTAACCCTTGCAGAAAAAATTGGGTAGAGCTCATGTGTACTCTGTCAGATCAATTTTCTAATCTGGCTCACCAAGCAAGGCTTGCTGGCCTTAGATAAATAACTTGCATTTCAGCACACGCTGTTAGTGGTGTGGTGGGAACCCTGAGAGAAACAGGGGCAAAGGGGCTGTTCATAAATCTGCTGCTGTAGCAAAACAGAGTGGGGTTAGTACCCCTGCAATAGATAGAAAGCGTGAGGAGCAGGGCTGCTGTACCTGAACACAGCATGGCTTCAGCATCCCTGCAGGAGCTGCTCTGACAGTCAGGCCAGAGTTACCAGCAGGGACCAATGCCTTCAGACATCCCCCTTGCTGCTCACTGGCTCCAGCTGCTGCTACTGGAATGAGTCGAATCCAGAGGATTTAAAGAGAAGATGCACCCCATGGGTCATATCAAATATCTCTGAAGCTGAGCCAGTCAGCCTGGCTGGCCAAAAGCAGCAGTGGCTGCAGAGCCATGATAGACACTCCAGCTCGAGGATTTCCTTGACAGTTCATCACTCACTGCACCTCCAGGGCTCATCAGCAGGCGCAGCAGAGACATTTCTCAGCAAGTGAGTGAAAAATGACACAGCAGTTCTGGCTGTATCACCTCTTGTCTCCCACGTCTGCACTGAGCTGAAATCAATGCAGTTGCATTCACATTAATGGGGGATAGAATTGGGAAAATTTCACTGAAGGCAATTTGAGACATTACCATTGGAAAAATCATGCTTTTTTTTTTTTCCTGTAGGGAAAAAGTCAGTTGATTGTCATGTTTGGTTTAGTATTTTGCCAAGATACAAAATTATTACATTCAGTTAACACAAAAGTAGGTGAGGGCTGTTAGTCAAGATCATCAAGTCTGCTGCAGTTCATTTCCCTGGTGGCAGAAATCTGCTCCCAGACAGCAGGCTTTGAAGGCATTCATGAAGGAGGAAGCTTTTTCAGTGCCAAGTAAAACAGTTTTTTAAAAAACAAGCATTTTCAGTTTCACAGTAGGATGTGTCCTAGGCCATCATTACCTTTATGTTACAAACTTCCTTTTTCTCTGGTTTAAAGGAATCTTTACAATTATTGTTGATTTGTTTCAGGAAATCCATCAAAGCTGGCAGAAATGTTTGAAGCACTGAATGCACAGAAGAGGCGATTTACAGAACACTTAGGAAAGTATCAACTACAAACATTTGGCAGTCACTTGTACAGTAAACTAGATCTCTGATTTTTAAGTACTCCTTCAGATATTCTAGTCAACTGATACCAGCATCTAATGGGAACAATCTTGTCTGTCTCATTCTAGCCAAACTGATAGTAGGAATATTAGGATTTTTTTTTCTAATTCAAGACTACACAGTAAGTTCTAGTAAACAAGAGGAAGTAATTAAAATTTGGCTACACCTTAGTGCTCCAGCAAATCTCTCAAGTACTACAAGGACTGTTTATATTCACTACCCTTCTCATTCATTGCTTTTTATATGAAAAAGTGAAAAAAGCAAGGTGGGAAATAAGAGCAAGTGTGTGTGTGAGATCTTTTTTCTCCTGCTGCCACTCCCTTTGTGTGCACAGACAGGAGTCCCAGCACCCCCTGCTCAGGGGGTGGATTCCACAGCTGAGAGCAGGGCCACCTGCTCCTGTCCTTGCAACAGCTTTTTTGAGGGACCTGACTGCAGTGTTTTGGTTTCTTGAACTTGAACAAGGTAGTCATGTTGCCAAGTGCTTGAACAACTCCAAGCAAGTGCTCAGAAAAGATAATGTTACATCTTAATAGCCTAATTCTGTGTTTCTTTCTCCACAGCAAACATCTTGACAGTCATCATCCTCTCCCAGCTTGTAGCTCGCAGGCAGAAGTCCTCCTATAATTATCTTCTAGCTCTAGCTGCTGCTGACATCCTGGTTCTCTTCTTCATTGTCTTTGTTGACTTCCTCATGGAAGACTTCATCTTAAACAAACAGATGCCTCAGGTGCTGGACAAAATAATTGAGGTCTTGGAGTTTTCTTCCATCCACACGTCGATTTGGATCACAGTCCCATTGACCATCGACAGGTACATTGCCGTGTGCCACCCCCTCAAGTACCACACGGTCTCCTACCCTGCTCGTACTCGCAAAGTCATCGTCAGTGTCTACATCACCTGCTTTCTGACCAGCATCCCCTACTACTGGTGGCCCAACATTTGGATTGAAGACTACATCAGCACATCCATGCACCACGTCCTCATCTGGGTCCACTGCTTCACTGTGTACTTAGTGCCCTGCTCCATCTTCTTCATCCTGAATTCCATCATTGTGTACAAGCTGCGGCAGAAGAGCAATTTCCGCCTGCGAGGGTATTCCACGGGGAAAACAACAGCCATTTTGTTTACTATAACTTCTATTTTTGCCATACTGTGGGCGCCAAGAATAATCATGATATTGTATCACCTCTACGTGTCTCCTATAAACAACAGCTGGGTGGTCCATATTGTGTCGGACATCGCCAATATGCTGGCACTGCTGAACACTGCAATTAATTTCTTCCTCTACTGTTTTATTAGCAAAAGATTTCGCACAATGGCAGCTGCCACCTTGAAAGCCTTCTTTAAGTGTCAGAAGCAACCTGTGCAATTCTATACAAACCATAACTTTTCCATAACAAGCAGCCCTTGGATTTCCCCAGCCAACTCTCACTGCATCAAAATGCTTGTTTACCAGTATGATAAGAATGGAAAGCCTATAAAAATATCACCATGAAAAGGCCAATAGGTGGAGTTTCTGGGTGCAAGTTCTTTTCTAGTGGTTACATCTTCAGGATGTAATTTTCTGAAATGGCTGTTTTGAAGAGAGGTCATTTGATTTCATTTCCCTAGGTGGCCAGGGGTAGATCAGACTGTCGGGAGGAAACAAGAGCACTTGATTTTAGGAGCAGAAGTGAGAAGGTAAACACCTCCATCTCTTATATAGCATTTTGAATATGCTTCAGAGTTCAAGTTTTAGTGTCCAGTCACACTCAGATGTTTTGCATCCGAACACCAGTGCAATCTAAAGTCATCAGAAGGGCAAAGCCACAGCAGTGTTTAATTACAACCTTTTAAAACACAACATAATCTTACTTGACCATCAGTTTGCTATCAAGAAAGAAAATGGATGCTTTTGTGTACTGTGGAAGGTGCCATTTCTGGAGCATGCACTTGCCAAAAATTATGTGTTGATTCTGGCATGAAATGCTACCACACACAGTTGTGCTGTCCTTGCAGGAGGCAGCCTGTGAGACACAAATGGTGACAAGCCTGGTTTTGGCTCATTTGAACAAGGCTTGAGGACTGATACAGTACCTGTTGCAGCCTTGGCATGGAAAGCAATCCTGCAAGCTGCCAATATTGTGTGTTTAAAATTGTTATTTAAGAATGTGACTGAGACAGGGGAGCTTGAGGGAGGGAGGGATATTTCTAGAGCCAAGAATAAAAGCAGCATTTTTCCCCAACTATTTCAGTCATGATGTCTAAGGACTTTTAAGGGTGACACCAAGTCCTGCCTAAAGCAGAGCTCTCACCAAGGCTGCTCCTGTGAGCAGTGATCAGAGCCTTCAAGTTCCTTCTTACTCAGTATAGGTTCTCAGTTATGCCCCATGCTCAGGCCTTTAGGAATTAACATATAAAAACCTCAACTTAAGATTTTCTCCTGATGGATGATGCCATCCTATTGCAGATTTGCCATTTAGTTGTTAGGGAAAAAAAACAAACTTTGAAAGAAATTCATTAAATACCCAACAGCAGTAAAAACATTAAAGCCTTAGTTTGAGTTGAATTAAGTATTTCACTTTTTTAAAGGAGGTTAGCTTCTCTTCCTTTACATTCAAAAGCCAGCATCCCATCAATGCTGAGTGTAGAAAATGAGAGGCTTACAGGAAGGCTGAAAATGCATTTTAAAAGATTGCTTTCCCTCTCAGATCTTGGCATGTGGTCTCTTGGAGCCACATGCCACAACCTCTTTATTCTACATTGGGCACTTACAAGAGCCTCACTGGTGTGAGGGCAGTGAAGGTGTGCAGTGAGCACAAGCCCAGCATGGTCGGTGCACACAGCAGCTCCTCAGGAGCTGCAGATCCTGCAGATTAGCTTGGTGCTAATGCTGTGTTTGTGCCTGTGCCCATCTCCAGTGCCAGCAGGGAACTCGTGGTGCATCAGGAGCTAACACAGAGACGTCCTCTGAGGAGGGATCCAGTCGGTCCCACTATGGTGGGTTCAGAGGGCTGAAAACATCTCTCTAAAACACATGGATGTCTCAGCTTGGGTGCAAGTCCCCTAAGAAATGCCAGGTGAAGTCCTGCTGAAGACAAGAGTCTGGTTCCCTTCTGTCACAAAGGTCGTGTTTGCACGATGCCTGGTACCCTCATCCTGTAAGAGCCAGCCCCACCAAACCCGAGCTCACCTTCCCCACAAGGGAACGGCAGCACGAGGCATGGGTCATGAAACCAGGCCCCCAGGTTTGGAGGCATGGAGGGACATTCTCAGGAGAGATCTGGGCTCACTCAGGAGCACAAAGGGGATGCCCAGGGCCCTCCCAGAGGCAGAACTGCTCAGCAATTCTCTGCAAGGTGCTCAGGCACCCCAGGGACCTGACAGGCCAGAGCAAGGAGAGGGGCACGTCTGAGGGGCTGAGAGCAGAAGCTGACCCTTTCCACCCTCACCCACCAAAGGGATGGCATTCATTTAGATGTCCCCAAAGAGAAATGAGGAGCTTCTCAATCTGTGGACTGTTCATCCTTGTGATCTCAAAGCTTCACCCTTGCAATAATCAAGTGTAAAAAGGATGCTCAGCCCTGCTGTATTTGTCATGACAAGGTTAAAATTATTGCCCGCTTTATAGTGTTTCACAAAAAATCAGTTTTGTGGCCATCCTCCCTGCCCTTCTCTCAGAAACCTCCCTCTAGTCTTTGTCAGTTGGTAGTAACCAAAGTCACCTTATAGAAAAGGTACTGTACATTTCATTTTGGAAAAACATTGTATTTACAAGTTATTTTTATTCTACATTTGTTATGAGGAATGCTTGTCTGACTTAAATGTGAATGAGTCTGAAGTGCAATATTTATATAGATAAGTGGTTCATTTTTGACAATGTATCTATTGAAAAAATACCTATTTATACAAAAGTTCACTATTCTACTTTATATAATAGTAACCTTAAAGAAAATAGTGAATGTTTAGGGCTTTTATTTATTAAAAAATTCAATTAAGTGCATGGCATATGCTGCCATTCACATGCTGTGACTTATTAATTTTTGTAACATAATGTTTATCCTGCAAAATATCAGTCTCATCTGATTTTTTTCTGTCCTGATAATGTATTTTTGTAAATTACCATATTTAAAAACAAAAATCTTTCTGCGTATTTCTTTCCCTATGAAAAACAACGCATTAAATTCTTGTAACTTATTTAGAAAAACTCACACCCATTTTCCATATCCTTTTAGAAATGACAAGGTGCAATTTTCATGTACAGTGGATTGATCATTTCACTTCTGATAATTTAGGGCTTTAAAAGCTTGCTTCCAAAGCCCTTTGAAGTCAAAGGGAATGTTGCTAGTGGGTTTTGTGGTTGGTTTTTCCAATCCCCGTCATTTTAGGAGGGTTTTGGATCAAGCTGTATCTTGTTAGCAGACATTCAAAGCCTTCTTAGAGTCCAGTTTGGATAATAAAGCCTTGACTTTTTAGTCTGCCATATGGGAGCTGCTGTTGATAATACTTGCCTTATTTTTGGTTGTGTGAAGCATCTTGCAATGACTGTTGCTAACTAGCCATTGTCTTGCTGTATTATTTGTACCTCTTAAATTTCCAATAGTAAAAACTTAACCAAGCACATACAGTGTCATTATTTAGGGAAAAACTATCCTGGAGACAAAACCATCTTTGTTGTAGAGATGGTCTTTTGTACTCTACTTTATATTTCAAATATCTACAATTAGAAAAAAAAAAATCTGTGAATGGACAGTTTTACAATTACTTATAGGTATACATTTTTGAAGACCACAGCTAGGAATAAAATACTTTTTAGATGAGTTGCTGTTATATAAAATTATGGGACCTATCACCTATTTAAATTGTAAATATTGATATTTTCATAAGTAGACAATATATTGTGTTTGACAAACTTGTTTGTATTATAATAAATTATGGTGCATAACTTACTACTCTGTTTGGAGCTATTGTTTGATTTATGGATTCTTATGATATACTTCTGATTTATAGCCACTTATGATACACTACAAATAGGAGACAGAAAGTGGATGCAGAACCTCAGGAGACTGCTCATGGAAAAAGCCAAATATTTCTTGAAATGAAAATTACTAACACTGCAGGCAAATGTAAAACTATCTGGGATCAGGTTCCTAATTTCTCTAGAGAAGCAAAGGGACATTAAAAGGACAAAACATTGTAAAGCTAAGCAGAGGCTAGAGAAGAATCTGACCAGAAAAGTCTGGTGTCTAAGAGATCAAACACTGTAGGGTTAAGCACACTGAGAGGAGAGGACCATGCAGGCAATGCCCAACGTGCTTGTCAGATTTCCCTGCTGTAAAAAGGCTTGGGAACAGGTTTTAAAATACAACTTCAAAGAGAGAAATGAAGGGAAAGGGGCACTGCAGAAAGGGACAATGTGAGACTGGATGGAGCTTACCAGAGTTGTTCCTTAAGGAATGGGCCTAGGGTCTGCCTGTCTTGAAACTTTCATTAACAGCTGTGGCATGAGAAGTACTGATAAAGTGTACAGGTTATAAGAATAGAATTATACTGCTGGCAGAGGACTGAAGGACAGGTATTTCATGTAAGAATCAGATGACCTTGCAGATTTCAGTGATAAAAACAGTATGAATTCAATAGTAATAAACACAAAGTTCTCCACTTCTCTGCCTGTAATAATACATTTGCTGTAAAATCTCAGCAGTCAGAAACAACCAAGAACCCAGTTGTGCCAGCTGGGCTTGAATGACAATGAGTCACCAACAGAAAGCAGCTGAGAAAAATCCCAGAATGTAATCACAGACACTTCTAATGATGCAGCAAAGTATTAATTGCATTTTATAAGACTTCATGTGCTATATGCATATGTATATAAAGGGATAAATAGCAGTACAGAAAAACTTGATGAAACTGAGCTGGAACAAGAATAAGCAGTTATGAGTTTTCCTCAGGTACTTCTGTCCCGGAAGTTAGAAGACATTCTAACTACCAAAGCAGGGAGGCTGAGCAGAAGCCTTGCAAACAGCCCAGATCTCCCCACCGGTTTTAAATGGAGCCCGATGGGTTCATGCACAGAATTAGAGATGAGGCAGGTGGCAAAACACATTGGGACCATGCTTCCTTGGAGCTAGCGGGTCCCTAACTCAACTCAAGGGACAGCAGAGATGTCCATTCATCCCATCTCATGCTGAGGGGCAACATGAGAACCACGGGAGCCAGCAGCTACTGAGAGCAATTCCTGCAGTAAACCACAATTCCCTCAGCAGCTCTCACTGTGGGTGCTGCACATTGGACCACTTCAACTATCCCCTCTGAACTCGCACGCCATGAACTTCTGCTTCAGCTTTTGGTCCTTTAAACACCTCTTTAAGCCCATGAAGAAAAGTAGAGTTTTAAAAAGCAACCTCATATAGTCCTAAACAATTAAATAATAATCCCACTCTTAGCAGGCTGGGACTGGATTTGTAGGATCTGTATTTCTGACAGCATACAATTCATTCCCAGGAGTTGCCAGACACACCAAGGGGGTTGAAAGACTCCAGCCTTTTGTAATAAATAGGCATCATAAGTGAATTTACTATTAGCTTCCTACAGGGAACCAAATACACATAAATAGTTATTACAGTTAGAAAATTATGTCAAAAATATCAAAGGCTCATGTTTTCCTGCCTTATCAACAGGTTAGAAATGCTGCTCCGCGTATTTCTGCCAATCTGCACCTTCTTCTAGCAGATTAAATGGACAAGATTAACTGCAAGCAAAAGTATGATATTGAATATTACAGTCTTACAGATTAATTTTCTGCAACAGAACGTACTGAAGACCTTCAGTTGAGCATGGCTTAGCATTGGCTCATGCTTTACAGCAGCATAATGAAACCTGGTCTGAGGATTTTGCAGGGACGTGTGGTGTCCAGGCAGAGCCTTGTGCTCCAGCAGGTCCATCAGGTGCAGGTTAGCCTTGGAAGGGGGTCGTTGGAAAGGCAATAATGTGGAACAGAAAGAGGCACACTGTGATGCTGTCCCTACCATGGCAAGGAGAGAGACCCTGGGATGGGTTTGCTGCTGGAACCTGGCTCCAAACTGGGCAGTGACCCCAGGGATGGCACAACCCTGCAGACAGACAATGGCCTTCACACTCCTGAACAAAAAGCAGCAAAGGGATCAGCTCCTGGTGTTCCAAAACATCATTTCTCCCACCCTTCCAGTGTCACAGCACAGTGAGGCAGCCCATCCACAGGAGAAGTGCCCAGGCCCTTTGTTGTCCCTGTAGATCTGCCTTGCAGGTGGGATTCCCCTCATGACATGAAGATGAACTCCCCACCAGCCACTCATCTCAGCCAGCAGAGAGAAATTCATCTCAGCCACTGAAAATGCCCAAAGTGCAGCAGAGGAACATATTCCATGGTCCCAAGTCCTACACCCTACAAATGAGGACAATGAGCCCTGCCTCCAGCAGCCACCCTGCCCACTTGGAAAAGGGTAAAGAATTTAGACAGTCAAGACTTTTCCTTCCTAGATTTTATAACAGAGTTTGCAGCCCAGCCTCAGCACAACCAGACTTTTCAACAACAGGATTGGAGAGATTCAGCCTTGTGAATTAAATATCACCATGAGCCTGGTGATGGGCAGTGCCTTCCAGCAGTACCTTCCTAATCATCTGTCACAGTCATCTTTGTAAATGTAACTGATTCTGCTGGACTGAGCTCCCACAGGCTTCTGTCCTGCAGGTCAAGATCATCGGCATTGCTACATTTCTAGAATTAAAGTGTGAGTGAAAGACCAAATCTGAGATGTCATGTTCAGCAGGAAATCCATCAGCCTATGAATGGTGCACATCTCAGGTAATGGGCTAAAATCACACAGGGCTGCAGCCAAACTAAACTGTGCATTTTAGCAAACATTGCTTAAAATGGTCTTTAGTAGAGATCCATTTTTCTGAATTTTTTCTGGTTTTTGTTTCTTTTTTTTTTTTTTTTTTAATAGGTCTCCCCTCTACCCCATATTCTTTAATGAAGAAAAATAGAGTACATACTGTGGAGTTTTTCCTCCTCTTTCTTTCTTTTACCTACTTAGGAATTTCAGAAAAAACCAACCTAATTGAACTGTGGGCAGTTTTAAGGAAGGTGCCCAGTAGCACAGGAGCAGAGGAATCATTTCTATTACCTCCTCTTTTAAGCTTTTTTCTGGGGCCAGTTTAGACAGAGACAACCCAACTGCCCTGTCTCTTACGCTGCATGCTAAACAGATCAGATGATGTCAGATGATTGCTTTGCTTGTGTTTAAGACAAGAAGTTCATGTTGGTGATGTTGAACCATGAGGTTCCTCCAGAAGCTTCTGCTCTCTCTGAGCTATCAGCCCAGCTCCAGGCTCAAAAATGATTACCCACGCTCCTGTCTCCCCCCTGCCACCCACACGGCCTAGCACCCCCACTCACTCCCCCTTTCCCTTCTCACCTCCCCTGCTCACAGACAGGCAGGGCTGCAGGGCTTCTCCACACCCTGTCCCTTTGTCCAGCCACTGCCTGCCAGAGACACTGCACAGGTTTGCTACGTGGCAAGTTTCCAAATGGGGAAGTTTGGGGAGGTGCTGCTATAAGCAACTTCTTATCCCTAGACTAGAGAGCATTATACAGAGCCCAGGGGTGCAGAAGCCAAGACCTGAAGATGCTACTATTTTGATTTTAAATTGTAGATGTAAAATGGATCATATTGTCTACATATCCCCAGTCTGATCAAATAGCCACTTTAAAACAGCATCTGTTGTTATTTATCACCAGTATTAGTAGAGGTTGTGCAGGGAAAAATTAGCTGAAAGCTGCTTTATAGATTAAAGCTGACTCAGATTAGAAAAGCACAAACTAAGTAAAGAGAGCCAAGAACTATCCTGATATATAAAAACATTTGAAAGGAGTCCCCCTCAGCACCAGCACTGATCCAAGGGAACCAGAAGTGCATCCTCCTGTTGCAAAGCTCCACACACCAGTGCTGAGGACAACGAGCAGCCCTGTGTGCACTGATGGGGTGTAATGTGCCCAGCTGTGACAAAAAGTACCCCCAGTCTGGCTGAGCCAACCAACAGGCGCAACTGCAAGTCATCTAAACCATCTTCTGAAGCTGCATCCCAGAGGATCTCCAGCAGACATCTGTCCACAGCTGGCTGCTTAATCAGCTGCCTGCAGAAAGAGCCACATGCATAATAAACCAATTTTCATTTAAGCCAATCTTGCACTGGTGTGACCTTTTCCAGGAGTGCGTTTGGGTAAACTCCAGCCATCAACAGCACTAAAGCTCAGCAGCTGCATGCAGGGAGGCTCAGACAATTCAGCAGTGGCAGCCCAGCCCAGGGTGCAGCAAGGAGGAGAAAGCACACCGTGTTTGGGTCGGTGAGCACTCGAGGACCAGGGGGAAGATAAGGCTACACATCTGCAGGCTGGCTGGAGAGGCTGCTTAACATGCAAAGCCACCACACAGAATGTGAGTACTGCAGCGGTGACTCAGAGGGGACAATGAACACGGAGGGGAGGAAGTTTGCAGTTTAATTAAACTACTCGGAATTATCAAAGTGGGGAAAACAGAGGAGCAGCAGTGGGGAAAACAGGGGAATCCAGGGGCAGAGGGCAGTGGCTGTCACCTCATACAGGAGTACATTAGTGTAAATAAAAGGAATCCAAATCAAGAACATCAGTGGGTCTCTGGAGGGAGGAATGCAGGATGCACCAAGACACTACAAAATCATAGAATCACTTAGGTTGGAAAGGACCCTTAATATCCTGGAGTCCAGACAGTACAAAGCAGCAGAAAGGCCAGAGCTCCTCTGATCACCACCTCAGAGGGGTTGTACGAGGTCCCTGCAGAGACTGTGGGTGCTGCAGACCACACAGGAGGAACTCTCCTTCAAGGCCTGCCCCCGTAACTCTCGGTCCTGTCTTAATTAGGGACAGAGTGAGTAAGACAACAACACTGTGGAGGAAAGTGCTGCTTCCACATTATATTGGTTTTGAGTGGCAACGTTTTGGCAGCAGGGAGGACCTTCCTGCAGCACAGCCTTCCCTGCCCCATCCCAAAGTAGAGGGGGCTGCCCGTGCCTCATGAGAAGAGAGCATTAATATTAAGGCTCTGTAGAATCATAGACATTAACAGCAGCACTTTATAGAACCTCACACTTGTTCAGTAACCACCCCCATCTGCCAGCCTGTACCAGTTACTGCATTTCAACCAGCAGACACACTGTAATGTACCCCTAAGCATGGATGCAACCACAATCCAGCAGCTAAAGGCAATGGCAGAGATGAGAATCTATCAGTGCTGCAAAAGCACATTAAACAAAACCAAACCATTCTCCTCTCAGGTCTCTCTGCATTAGTTATCCTCTTACACCCCCATAAAGCAACAAAGGAGAAATATCACTATCTTTGTGGGGTTTTTAACAGCTGAGTTTGTCATCATTTTCCCCACTCTGGTAAAGTCTTGGGGAGATGTATGAGGACAAGTTATCCTTCTCTGTGGTGAGTCATCCCTGGCCTTGCCCACTTAGAGAGGCATTTGATTGATTTCAGGGTGAGAAAGCCCCAGATGGCAGAACATGCTGCCTTACCAGCATTCCCACTGTGCCCCTTCAGCAGTGCAGGACTCACCTGCAGAGACCCGGGATCAGATCCATGAGCATCAAGAAATTGCAGGGCTGTGCTCCCATTGGAGCTGGGGTTAAGTTCTAGGAGAGAGCTGAGTGAAGATGTAGCTTAAGCAGCTCCACATGGTTTTGAAACCAGGTTTGAAAGATTTCAGTGGTCCAGGAGATGAAAGTATTGACTACCAAATAGATTCAACAAAACTCACAAGAGACTGAGCATTTAAAATCTACATTGCACACACTTTCTACTGATTTTCTGGAAAGTAAACTACTACATTACAAGTTAAAGACTTTGCTGTACTTTTCTTTGTTTAGTTTTCTAAAAGACAAAACTCAGGATAGTTTTTACCATATAGTCCTCCTGTCTCCAGGAGGCCATGAGACATCCTTCTTGGCTCACAAGCCACACACCTACTCATGGCCACACTGGGAACACAGTGTGTTCCCTCCCCATCCATTTCTCTAATGATCAGTGGGTCACAAAGAGGAACACTGACCCCTTTCTTGTTAGTCAATAGTTTATGGCAGTCAGTATCAGACAGGGAAAATCCAGTTTTTGAATTCCTACAGGTGTTCTGACCTTGTCCTTCAGAGCAGGTTTGTACGTCCAGAGCTCCCACCTTCACCTGGAGCCACACCAGCCTTCTGCAGCAAACAGCTCTGCTGACTGCATATGACTCCAGTGGGCTCTGAGAGCTTGGCAGCCTCTGACACAGCTCTCACATTATGGGGAAGCAGGTGGAGAAATGAATGTTGCTGTGGGTTCTCAGATGTGACTATAGCAGCCTCCTGGTGGGTGGGAGTGCCGCCACCCCCACCTCGCCTCCTGGCAAAGCCATTTCAGCACCTGCAAAACCCCATCTCCTCAGGCAGCACTAGCACATTCCCAGTGGCCCCAGGATGCTCAGTGGTGAGGTCTGTGACAGCTCAGACACACAGGGGCTCAGAAATGTGATGTACTCATGTCTGGTGAGCTCCCAGATAAGCACCAGGTGATCAGAAGAAAGGATATTTCAGAAGCAGCTCATCAGGATAAGCCTTTTAAATCACATTGTCCTCACCAAGACATCACAGCTCCTAAATCCAACCTCTCCTTCATGTAAATAAACAAGCAGGAGCTGAAGGGTGGGGTAGTGCAGAGTCAGACAAAGGCCACGACAATACCTGCAGGCGCATGAGCACTTTGTGAATCCAGTTTATAATGAACTGGGCACACTGTTAAGGTTTGGCTGGCCAGGGATTTTTTTCCTGACCTCTGAGGGTAAGATTGACAGCTGCTCTTCAGGATGTGGGGATACTCCTCTGGATCACTGCCTGGATTTTTTAAATAAGTATTTTGTTTTGAGAACTTCATTGATGCAGAAATCTGCTAGAAGGATCACCTGCAAATAGGTGATCCCACATTAAAGAGCCACTTTAAAGCCAATGCATGATTTCCAGAAGACCGCTGCCTCCCTCAGGAAACCACAATGTACACTCTGCATGTAGGGACAGCTGTACTAAAGCCAATGCCACCTGACAAAGCTGTAACACACTTAAAGTGGCTCCATCAATAAAACCAAATATTGTCAGTGCCACATCTGGGCATTCAGGTCACTTTCTCTTGCAAAAACACTTTACTTCATAGCTTCATTGTAGAGGAAAATCTGAAGGTTTTTTTTCAATGGTTTACGCATTCAGGAACAAGAACTCTGCATATTTCCAGGGAACATATACCAGCATCCAGGTCAGCAATTTAGGTCACGCTGGCATTGTCATGCTGAGGACTGCTGCTCTGAGACAAGCAGCCAGCTCCAGAGGACAGGACCCTAACACATCAAACCAGGTCATTAACAGGGAGAGGCCAAGGGCTTCATGCTGCACTTTTTGCACCCAATGCACATGAAGGACTAATATGAAACACAAATGGACAGCAGGCTACAAACTGTGGAAATAGAGCCAGGGCTGGAAATCCAGGAGACCAGGCCAGGGTGTGCTTTCCACGGTGTCTGTTAATGCATTTTAGCCCTTTCTACCATCTTGAAATCCCTGGGGGATGGTGAGAGAGAACCACCTTGCAAGTCCAGAGCAAGCATAACATTCAAGTGCAGAGGAGACTGTGCTGGCATGTCCTGCAGCTAGGCACAAGGTGGGAGATCTACATGCAGGCATGGGACATCTCAGCCACCCAGCAGCAGAGCAGTGACACTGATGGCAGCTCTCAGCCTGGACCATGTCCTAGACCTGGCACCTCACTCAGCTCTTGGGACACAGGCCACCAGATAATCATGTAATGACACTTAACCAGACATTGTGATAACTTCACCGTCCTGGGAATAGCCACAGCTTGAGCAGATACCCCCCACACCTGCATTTCCTACCTGCCCACAACAGGCTGTGGAGCTCACCGCTGTGCTTTGTGTACATTTGGAAAAGTAGTGCTGCCACGTGCCCTTGCCGTGACTGCTGCAGCAGTGAAGTCCAACATGAGCCAGTCACGCTGCAGATCTGATCCCGCACACGGCTGCTAGAGCAGAGTGCTCCAGAGAGCCTCCAGATGGTACTTCTGGCACTGCTTTATTGTATTTGCCAGGGACACCCCAGAAAACAGTATGCAGGCATTGAGCTAATGAAGCTAGCTGCTAGGCATGAAGGGTTAACAGTTCATCTAGAAAGATTAATTTATGCCCAAAACCCTTTCTGTTGTCACTTACTGAGAGAAAAAAGTTAAGCACAGTAAAATGGGCAGCGATAATTGCATTTCCTTAAGGACGTGTCTGGCAGGAGGTTGCTATCTGCTCCATGAAGTACGTGACCACGATACTGTCATTTTGACAGAATCAATGTATGTGGTCATTAATCTTACAAATTAAAAACCCATAAATCTCTGTTAAACCCACTGTCATTGATTAGTAATTACATTACCACAATACACAGAAGCCTTTTAATTTTGTTTTTCCTCCAAAATGAATAAACAGGTCTGTTCAGTTTATCTTCTCCTCTGCTGGAGTGATAAAGGGCAAAACCATTTCATGGCTATGCATCATTGTTTTGGAACAAAATCATACCTAAGAAGCTTGGGAAAGGGGGGAATGAACAAGAAAATGGGTTTCCAGGGATGTCATTTAGCCCAACTACCTATTATTACTTCTCAGGAGTACAAAACACTGAGGCAGAATTTGTCAGACCTTAAATCTTGTAAATGTGGTTGATATATACCCTGTGAATAATCCAGCAGGTCTCCTCAGGAAAAAGATAAGGACAATAGTTCCGTTGGATTTTTACCTACTTGCCTACTTTTTTTTAATACTCCTAGCCTTTGGCAATAGTCCAGTTTGATCAGTTATCCAATGAGTCCACCTTCCAAGGCAACAGTTAATTACTTCTCATTACAGTAATGACTCAATTATTCACATAAATTACTAGGAAATCCACTGCCTTCTTCTGAATTTTGATATCTGGGTGGTGCTCTAAAATGCAAAAGCAGACATGAATTTCAGAATGGAGACAATTCAATTAGAGACGGGGATTGATGTTCTGATAGTTCAACACACAGATGCTGTACCAGACCAGCCTGATTCCATCTTCACTACAAACGCTGCAGGTCTGGTGTGATTGGGTCATCACTTCATCTTGTTCAAGTATTTGGGAAGCAAAGTAAGGTCTTTCTGATAATTAGTTATAAAACTGGGACCTACTGTTCAGATTTAGCCATCTGTCAGTTTTACTGCTGGGAGGATACATATAAAAGAAGACTTCTGAGAGTAAGAATGAAGACAAGAACTTTTTGGAGGATGTTTCTGAGAACAGCTGGTGAGCACAGGAAGAGTGAGCACCCATGGATACACACCCAAGGCAAGACCAACATCCCAGCTGGATTCCAGTAGCTCCAGCAGGAAACAGAAAGAGCTCAAGGACTGAAACTTGTTCAACTCTTCTGCCTTCTTCACTCACCTTTTCTCACAATGCCCATCCCCTGTAACTACCCCTGGCTTCAAACAAGGGGAAAAGAAACTCTATAAGCTGTTGGAGTTCGGATGCAAGCACCTCAATGGAGGATAATTAAATATAGCATATGTTCTCTTTTAGTACTTGTTTACATCTGGAAGATCAAATGGTTTTCTCAGACTTTGATCTTGATGCTTCTCCTTGAAAAAACACACAGACAGGTTCAATGGACTCTAGCTGCAACTTTTTAGGGATGATGTTGATTGGATTCAGTGTCCCTCCGCAGAGCTGCACGCCTTCAGGTTGGAGAAACAGACAGTTCTCCAGTGTGTAACAGACAGTTCTCCAGTGTGTAAGGGGAGCATAACCATGAGTTAAACTGAAAAGGTGGGGAAGTTCAGGGTGCAAACAGAAGTTAGAGAAGCAGCCACCCAATGTTTCATCCACACATCAGGGCAGCTCTCATTGCTTCGTCCCATTCCTGCTCTGAAGTGTTGGCTGGCTTGGGCACTCTTATCACTACAACTGCACTGAGTGCAGTAGCCTTTTTTCGTAATAGAAAAGGACATATAATTTGTGTAAATAATCTTTTATTGGGACAAGTAGATCTTATGCAAGAATTTTGTAGTATTTTCACACAGTTAACAAGGAAGTTTTCCTGATTTTCTGGGCAAGTGTTGCTCTAAGGACACAGGGCAAGCTCAGCCAGAGGAAGCTACGGGACACTGACAAGAGTCAACAATTTATTTTGCCCGAGGGCTAGAAAGTCAGAGAGTAGTACAAGATTCTCTGGACACCAAGTAGCCCTAACAAATATCCCCCCTTCAGAAACATTGCAGCTGAATCCTGCCTTTCACTGTATCACACAAACAGGAGCCACTTAGGAGCTTGCCAGTTCTCAAATTGGCCAGCAAGCCCAAGGCAATCCAATTGGAATAGGAAGAGAAACACTTGCCAGAGTGAAGCAAACCACACAAGATCAATGACATAGATCCTGGAACAAGGAAAAATTACTGTCTCTGAAGAAAGAAACAAATGAGAGAAAAATCACAAATCAATTTTTGCCAGGATCTGGGGAAAAATGAAATAGAATGTGGAATAGCAAAATAGCATTTCTATGTGTGAAATGAGTGGATATGGGCCAAAAGACATACTTTTTACACAGAATAAACAACTCCACATTTACACATCTCCTTCCATAGCTGCATGCAAGTATAGAGAGAGCACATGCACTGGATTCAAAGGGAAAAGAGTGAAAACCATGAGAAAAGATGGGAAGGTTAGCTCCTGCAGATGCACCTTTCCAAAGAGCACAGAATGAGTAATGCCGGAGCAATCCCCACGGGGCTTTGAAGATAAACACTACATCCATTTGCCGAGTTTACTTGGAGTGCTAAATACAGCATTTGATAACTTATTCCTTGCAAAAAACATATAGGTAACAGGTAACAAAACCAGCAGCTAATGGCTCTTAATCACCTGCCAGCCAGTGACAGGAACTGGTTTCCAAAATACGGACTTTTGGTATGGTTCAATACAATAACCCTACAAGAATGGGATGTGAATAAAAATTGCAACTCCACAATGAAGCCAGGCAGATTTTCAGGGATATACATATACATACATATTCAAGATGAGCCTCTTAGTCTACAGCACTTAAGGTGGTATCTACTGTCATGGACTAGAGTCTACAGGATCAAATTTCCAATATTTTCCTTCCAAACCAACTAATCATGACCTGTCTTGGATACTAGAGGAGAAGGAGGAAGGAATTCCATTTTGTACATTGTTCAGTTTGGACAGCAAAATAATTATGCATTTTATGGCTTACTGCAGTGGAGTGAGAGCTTTTCCTGTTGGTATCATCAGTGAAAGACCTGCCCTTCCAGTCACAGCAGCAGACAAAAGATGTCATTTGCTCTGTGTGCTTGAGCTAGATTTACAAAAGCAATGGAGTATCTAAATGATTGCAATATGGTTAGGAATATTAATGCTTTGCCAGTGACTAAAACCAGAAGTTGTTTCTGTTCATGAATTAGTCAGCTGCTAAAGCTAATTCCTCTATGATGTTTAGATTGACAGGGACCCCATAATTTTAAGTCACCAGACTAATCCTGCTATTTCCTGTAGCCAGAACTCTAGTGATTCCAACTTCAAGAAATCCTGTGAACAATCTCATCCTATTTAGACAATTCCATATCACCCTTCTGCCAAATCCAAGTCTTCCAGTCTTGTTCACATGGGAGTACAGATTATAAGGCAACAGCTATCAGCTGGCACAGCCTGCTTCATACAGCATTCTCCTACTTTGTATAAAGCCACTGAGGCCACAGGATCAATAGATGTTTCTCCACACCAAACACGACTTTCATGCACAAGGCACAGGTTTAGCACGTGTTCTGGTAAGGCCTATTGGCCATCAGCAGCAGTGTCAGTGCAGAGACAAGAGTTCGGCTTCAAACACACTCCCTGAAGCCATTCCAACATCAGCAACACTGCATAGGTTTGTCCAGAATCACTTGCTGGGTTCATCATTTCAGGGGAGGTAGGGAGCCAGTCCCCAAATCAAGACTTCTAAAGCAGAATCAGAGCCTTCTTCCCACCCCATATAAAGTGGGAGAGACATGCAGGAACAAACTTGCAAGTTACTGCATTGTCTTTGGAGACATGGGTGCAATTTTAAACAAAATCTTTTTGTGTGTCACAACTCCCCTCCAAATACTAAACCCAAAAGCCTTAATCCTTCTTCACCCCATCTTGTGAGTCTCTCAGCCAGCACAGCTTTTACAATGACATGCTCTTTCTCTAATCCTGATTTATGCTAATGTTCTGGAATTGATTACTAGGGCAAACTGCTCAGTGGTGTCTCTCCAAATCAATATTTCATTGCTCTTAAACCACTCAGTTGTCCTCTCCCAGAGCAAAAGCCAATGTCAAGTGCCCAGTAAGTTTAGCAGAATTTCAGTGAAGGCCAGCAGTGCAGGTCCTCCACCACGCTCAATCGATCAGTCTTTATAGATTTCAGTAGAGCTGCACTGATCTGCACTATCTGGTGATTTGGACCAGCATCATTACTCAGTAGGAGCCTAAAGAAGTTTTTATACCTTTTCACATCACCTATAAAGCAAGGCCTTGTAACATCTGCAATGGGCTCATCTACAGCAGCTCCTTCTGAGTAGTTAACAGCCCACACAGCAGCAAATCACCACTAATGTCTGCTTCTCGCACCACACGGGGCTGCATTCAGAACTGCTGCAGCTGAAACTTCAGTCATCTCCACAGAGGCCAACGTGATCATGCCTAAAAATCTTTCCTCACCTTCCCCTTCAAGGTTCTCTTCTGGAGTAGAAGCAGGTGCCTCTCAGCTCAGGGGGCTGTGGTGGTGGTGGTGGTCACACAGGCAGGGCAGGAGAGCATTTCCCAGCTCCATCTGTGGAGATGAAAGCCAATGGTTTTATACGTATTTCCACTCACAGCAGTGTCTGGAAGGGACAGGAGGTACGTCCCTTTCCAGTTTAGGTAATGATGAAGAATGTGATTCACAGACCTAAATGCAAGGGAATTTTGTGCAAAGATCTGTCCTAACACACATACAAAGAAGGTACCAAGGTGTGGGTCCTACAGCAAGTTGACTCCCCCCCATAAAATATATCTGGGCCTGAAGCCAATTACTTCAGTGTATGTTTCATGCTAACATTTAGGTCAGGAGCAACTGAATTAAACTAATTCAAATTCCATTCAAATTTTTAGTCTTAATTGTGGTTTGCCTTAAAAGAAGGCTGGTTCTCAGAAAGTCCCAGGTAACTGAGTAAATTGAGGCATTTGTAGTCTCAAGCTGGGCACCCAAAAAAAAGGGAGAGGGAAGCCATGAGCACTGCTGCTGAGCACTGGTCTGGTAAAAGAGGAAATTATTCCCAGCTTCCAAACTGGAAAGAAATTGGGTATAGTTCCTTATTTTGTAAATGTGAATTTATTTTAATTAAAATAATTTGGCATTATTTCAGCACTCTTTAAATTATTTTGGCCAAACTAGTAAATCTGACAATTCAGGATTGAATACAACCCATTAGATTTACTGTATAATACACCATAATCTGATCAAGCCGTCTCAAAGAATTTGACTTATTAGCATTTCAAAAGCATAGGAGGTTTTTGAATAATTTATTACATTTCTTTCAAGTTCATTTTTGTTAATTCATTCTGTAAAGATAAGGCAGATGTTTTACAGAGACTTGTGCCATATCTATTTTAACTTGTATTAATCTGTTGCCAAAGACACCCCCTTTTGACAGACAGCTCATTGAAAATAGCAGGTACTGAGAAGGTTTTAGGAGCAGATGAGGGCTGTGGCTTTCAAAATTCAGTTTTAGAGATAAGGGAATTTCCCACAAACCCCTCCACCCTTTCTGAGAAAGAGATTTTGTTCATTTACTTCTCCCTGATTTCCTGTCTCCAGCCTCTCTCCCTCACTCAAGTTCAGTTTTAACACATCCACTCATCCTTCTGCTAGGAGCTACATTTCTTGCATCAAAACCGCTGGAAATAGAATCATTAGCTGGGTTAAACGACCCCACAGCACCTCAGTTCAGCCTGATGGAGGTATTTTTCCCCCTCCCCACTAACGCCGGCTGTGAGCAGGCATTTGCTCACCCAGCTGAGTACCAGACATCACTCTCTCCTCTGCCTCACAGCAGCTGTTCCAAGAAGCAGCTTTCTGCCTCCCTTGCATCCTGAGGGGACACTCACCACAGGCTATTTCGCTTTGTTCTTGTTCTGCCCAGCAACGAGTCATTCACCAGAGGCTTGAATTCCTATGAACAAACTTTACCCAGTTCATTTGGAAAAGGGCACACATTCATTGCTTGCTCTCTTTTCTGGGAGCTCAGGGCAGCAGGATAACTCCCCAGGACTACAAACACTCACCTCAGCACAGGGGCCTCTTCTACATGTAAATACCCAAATAGTGACCAACTGTGCTCACCTGGAAACCTGCAGTGTAAATCATCTCACCTCATAAGTGGTAAACAGTTATCACACAAGCAGCTGCAATACTGACACTTCTCTTGGGATATGATGGACCTGCAGCTGTTTCTCCCTACTGATATAGGAGTGTATCTGAACCTAGGATGATAGAAAACCTAGTGTTCTTCAGCTAGAAGAGGGACTGAAATTATGCACTTTGAGACTGCAGTTGTGAAAAACAGCTCTGCTGATGTATGCAAGCAAGATTATGGTCCTACTCAGGGAAAGGAAGAAATTACTTGGAGATTTCCTAGAAATCTACACCGGGTCAAAAGATTTAGGCAACTTTAAAAGATGTGCTTGCTGGGTTACAGAGTTCTCATTTACATGTCTGTAGCTTTTGCTAATACAATTCTGCTTCCAAGCAGCCTTCAGTTCCAGCAAACAATTAATGAATAAACATTACTGCTGTAAGTAAGGGCTGGGACCATCTGAGGAAGTTCCTGCTGCATCCAGTTCAGTATTGTGCTACCCAACAACCCTTCATGGGAAAACAGCCATTTTATGTCCTTTGAACCAAGGCTGACAGTGCTTGCTATCACAGGTCAGGCAAACTTCTCCATTATAAGTTTTTCAAGGGTCAGGACTCAAAGTTTGGCTAAGTTATATGGTCAGCATCTGGACCAGGAAGAAAACTGTGCATGCAAGCACATGGTAAAATGGCTTTTTAACTCACATATATGATGGTACTCTCATATAACACTGAGCTAAAAAAAGAAATCCAGCAATAAAGTTGGAATAATCCCAACATCTAATAATCTTCCTTAGTAATTTATATATATTTTTTTAACAATAACGAGCTTTGAATTATATCATTAGCTAGAATGCAAATTCTGATCCAGGAAGTTGTATTTTATCTTGATTCCTTTTTCAAAACCATCTGGATGTAAAACACACAGATGAAATAGCATCAAAAATACACGGCTATTACTAATAATGGTATGCTGTGCCATTTCTCCCACCACCTGCTAGCAATGACACAACATTACTCAAGAATCAAGCTTGATAAGCTTGATTAATAATTTTAATATTATTTTATTCAGCTTGCAAATTATCTCTAAGCAGATTTTTTTTCTCCCCCACCTCTCCCCATATCTATCTTGTTATTTAAAGTTAGTCACAATGGTTTCGGTGACTAATTTCTGATCTGTAACTTGTTTATGAGAACTGTGTTGCAAGCATTTGAGATCTGAAATTCAAAATTTGGTGTAGTTTAGATTTTACATGTAATTCAATAGTGGTTTACTCCCTGACTAGATAACAACCCAGTCATCTTCCCAGGGTGAATATTTGCATATGATGACTCAAACCTCACTTTTTACCAATGTGTAGTGGTTTTTTACAGTTTTCTGCACCTTCATAGAACATTCTAGGAATGCAGCAACAGTGAAAATATTAAGGAAGCTTGAGGGTTGGAGAAAAGGAAGATGTAAGGAATTGCCTGAGATTTTTCTGGTTTGACAGGATTAGCTTCAAAAATAGCAGTAGAGTCAGCTGTTCCAAACACTACTTTCAAATATATTCACCACTGGATCAATTAACAGGAGGCTTCACGAGCACCTGCAGGCAAAGGCAATGACCTTGTGAAAACAACTGTTCATGTCCAAGCCATCCTCCTGCACAGGTAAGAGTGGCCTCGTTAAGGCAGAGCTCTAATCCTGTAAGAGGTCACACACTGCTCACTGAATGAAGGCTTCTGCTCCCTCACATTTCCCGTCTTTTAACCTCCAGGACATGCATCAGTTTCATTTTGAAGCTGCACATATTTGAAAGCACAACATAGCTGAGCAAGGCACTTCTCACACGGGAGAGGGGTAAAGCAGGAGCATTCCTGCAATGACCCCATTGCTGTCCCCAGCTGCTCAGGTCCAAGCCTACATTTGGGAGGGGTGTTATCACACTGTGGGTCAAAGGAGACAACACATCCCCTCCTCTGCTTCCAGAGCAGCTCAGGAAATCTCCCAGTTTCCATTCAGCCCTGTACAATTCTGAAGGAGGCCTAAAAACAAGGCAGGCACCCATAGGAGAAGGATTTTCCATCTACCCACATGGAGCTGGGAGAAATAAGTGCCCCGGACTGGGGAGCTGAGCACTGAGAAAGAGCACAGCCACTGCAAACCACAGGGATCAGACCTGCTGCCACCCAGCCCCTACAGGCACTGACACTATTCTTGCAGTCAAATATTCCTGGAAATATCCTGAAGCACATGCTGGATTAAAAAAAAAAAAAATCAGAGACTGATCATTGGCTGATATTTTGCAGGGGTCTGAAGTACACTAAAAGGATGATACATGAAACTTATGAGGAAAAACCTGGACTTTCAGTACAAAACTGAGGCAGCTGTAGCACCTGCCCCATCAGATGGGCAACTACACCTCATGTAACACCCTTGGCCCAAATGCTTTGATCCTATTGCACTGGTTATTTACACAGGATAGCACAAGCAAATCACAAAGTTCCCTCCAGCCTAATGTTTATGAACGTGTCATCACAGAAGCTTCTAGAATTGCAATGCTCTCCCAACTGCCCTGTCACAGGCATTTGAGAGCATGCAAAGATGTGTCATAACCAATATTAAACTTAATTATGAATTGAAACACCTGAGAAGAGTTAAAGTTCAGTATTAATTTTATTCTATTAATTATGATTAAAGTACTTTTCACAACTTGTTAGTAGCATTTTCTTCATTAAGGCAGTAATTTCACTCATTAGTTTTCATCTGCAGGTCAGTTTCACACTAGCACTTGGCTTGCTTTGTAAAAATAAGAGAATCAAAAAGAGGTACCAAAGCCACACTTTCCAATGAAAAGTCCTTTGCTTCAGCTCAGGAAGTTAATTCAGCTATATGCTCCTAATTTACAGTTCTGTCCCAGGCAGATTAAATGCACCTTCAAGTTCCTTAGAGGTTTAATTGAGTAAGACAGGACTGCTTTGATAGAAGATTTAACAGAGAAATAGGGGGAAACCTCCTCAAAGCTAAATTAACACTAGAGTGGTTGCCTCAGATTAGCTCACATGTTCTGCCTGTTTCTCAACTATGCAAAACAGTCATATGTTTGCAGTTTCCTGGGGGAAAAAATGGTGAAAGTTTTTTATCCTGGTGTTCCTGGGATGAAATGCTCAGGTTCCCCCCTCCACAGTGATGTTTCCCAGCAGTGCACAAGATCTTTGGCTGTCTGTCAGGGTGACTCAGACATTCAGACTGGCTCCTGTTTGATGTTACTTACTAGGAAAACAAAAGCTTTTACCTTCCTTGTTATGACTTCTTTATCCCCAGATCATAATTTATTGTATCCTCCTTACCAAGGAAAATTTTATTTAATGCAGAAGAAACCAAACTAGGTTTTAGAATCATTTTGCTGAAAGTAAAATACTTTGTCTGGCACAGTTGGGCATGGACAGCACACATTACGGGCAGCAGCAAGTGGCTAAAGCAAGGATAACAAACATGAAAGGATAAAATCCAAGAAGTGTGGAAAGGGCCATGGCACTAGGACTGCAGGCTGCAAATCTGTTTCCTGTTGCTGTGTTTAACCCCAAGAGAAAGGTGAAGAACTGGGGTTCTGTGGGACCAGGAATGGGACACAACCTGCTGCCTCTGGATAAAGTCCTGCTACACCAGGGCAGCAGTCACAGCCTTGAGTCCACGCAGTGCTGGGGGAACAGACACCTCAGGGTATGAGGTGAATGGCTCTGGGATTTACCATAAATTGATAAAAAGGGTCTGTAGGGGGAAGGAAAGAGAAGGAGAGACTCATTTAATTTTTCAGACCTCCACTACAGCTGCCTAACTACAACTGGCTTGGGAAATGACTGTCATGGAGCCCAGGTCTCCACCAGTCAGTGACATTTCTCCCATTCAGCGCCTCTCAGAGAGCTCAGGAAGAATGTCAGGGGTTCTCAGACCCCTGAACCACACACCCACTGTGATCACTTGGATGTCAAGACTATAAAACCAGGGTCTTTTCCTCAAAAGCACCTGCTCAGAAACAACCTGAAGTGTCTCATTTTGAAACTACATGAGTATCCACACACACCTTTAAATATGAACCTGGACTTCACATCCAACAAGCTTCTGAAAAGCCTGAAAGTCATCCAGAGGATTAGTTCTTGGGGAGTCCAGCTCTGCCCTGACACCACAGGAGCATCCAGGTTTCATTAGCACAGCTCCTGCACATTTCAGAGTGCCATGGACCACCAATCTACAAACCACACAGCCATGCTCTAAAGACAGTAATGAAGCTTGTAGTGCTTACAAGCCACAAACATTAAATTATATGTACTGTTTATTTAAAAGCATCACAATGTTCTCATTTGTGTGATTAACAACCTGCTCAGTGCTATAATCAAATGAAAAGCCCGGATCTTTGCTGACCCCAAAACACTTAAAACAATCAGGAACAGCTATATAAAAGCTGTCTTCCATTTTACTTTCCCATTTTACCTTTCCATAGAGCTTTTGCCTCTACACAGCCCCCAGCAAGATGACATAAGTCCTTCCAGGTCCTTAAAAGCATTCCCACAGACCTATTTTTAAGCCTGCTAAAGTCACCTTGTTAATTGTGTCTTCTCAGCTTCATCAGCTGACCACTGCCAAGGGTGACTTCATTTTAGGCAGGAATCTGACTAATTCTGTGGATATTCACATAGCACAAACTTTAGCAGGACAAACATCTGAGCTGGGTCCTGAAGTTCTGTCACACAAGTGCTAACAGTGGCAAGGCTGTATTTTGGGGTTCAGGATTTTTTGAGCACCTGTATTGATAAGAAATGTTAAACAGCACATGCTCGAGGGGACGCTGCAAACACGGTGTATTAATCCCCTCACTGGTATTTTATCTTAAACTACCTCAAGCTGGAATTAACAGAAACACAGAGGAGAGCCTGGCTGGCCCAGTCCAGCCAGGGAGCAGAGCCTGGACCTGACAATCCCCTCATAGTGGTTGTGCGGCTGCAGCCACGCTATTGGCAATGAGTCAGCTGCCATCAGAGCCACCCCCATGACCCACCGTGTCACCTCTGCAGCCATCAAGGCAGCAACAGGAGGCTGTACTAACTTTGCTTGCTCTCATCTTACCTTCTCCTCTGGGAAAGTTTTGAGCCTCCTAACTCTTACCATCAGCTGTCAAGATAATTAGAATTATTGTTTATCACAGCAAAGCCCTTTGATTGACATCCCTGTGAGAGGCGGAGTTACTGTCCTGTGGCAGAACTGGAGATAAGCACAGAGTGCCATTAGTTTTGAAGCAGGTAGAGAAGAGCAGGGATGTTACTCCTCCTTTGGCTTCCCCTTTATAGCTCTTATTTAAGAGATGACAATGGGTTTTCTTGAGTTTAGGTTTATCTTAAGTGGGTCAGACAGTCCTGAATGCTGTCTTTTAATGCAATGCTACATCTGGAGAGGGAAGAACAAAGCCAAGCAAATCTTGGGAGGAAGATGCATTTTCACACTTTTATAAAGGGCCCCAGTATCAGTTTAGAAGTGTCAATTAAACTTCTCTAACTCCAGCCCCAGGAGCTTTGTTAGGTCCTTGCTTCTCAGTCATACACATCACAAAGCAAGAACAGACATGAATGGCTTAAACATACCTTCACACGATCAGTATTGGTCCTCCCCTGGGTTACAGCTAGAAATTTTCCTGGATTTTATCTCTATGAATCTACTCCTCAAATAATGTTTTGCTATGGCACAAAACCCCCAAGAAGAAAATAAGAACAACTCTGCAATAATGAGGGCAGACCTGCCTACATAAGAAAATGCAAGAAAACAAAACTTGGCTAAGAAATAACCTGCTGAAAGACTGTGTTTGGAACTGAAGTTTAGAGTCTGTTGTAGTTTATTGTTTAAATACCCATTGGACTTTAATGCTTAAGGGCATGTGAGATACCATCAGCTGCTTAGGTTCACCCAGGACAAGCACAACTTTACCTCTTAGGTCATTCTTCTTCATGCAGAAAAGTAATAAATTTCCCAAAAGGCAGAGGTGACATGGACAATTTCACCAGAAATGACTCTGCTCTTCTAAAACTTCAATAAAGCAAAACCTGACTCAATAAATCAGGATGTAATTGGTAAGCCCATTGAGTTCTGTTTTTCAGTAGATGTTGTGACGTGCAATGTCTGACCCCTGAGACCAGGGTCAGCCTCTGGCAAACACCCATCCTAAAAAGTCACAACTCTTCTCTCTATTTCCAATATGCAGCAACAGGAAACAATGCTCAGCATCTGACCTTTCTGGATACATTACTCTCATGTGAATGTACTATAAACCTCCCACAGGGCTGCATTCACCCTAAACTGTCTAAACCAGCTGCCATTCCACCATCTTAACTCCCACTCAGTGCCAGGCTGATGAAAGAGCATCTCTTAAACCTTCCTGACTCTAAGTAAGATATGCAGGGAAAAATAGATCTCATTTTAAGAGGCATCCTAATCAGCATCAAGATCTATGTTCAATGGAAATTTAATGTTTTAAAATAGTAAAAAAAAAATAGTTGGCTGAGGAGATGAAAGATTTTTTTAAAGGTTTAAAACTGAAGTTGGCACAAGCTCAAAGATGCTGTAGTTTGTTAAATGGCAAGAAGTAGGAAGAATTTTAATAACAGAGGTTCACTAGTCCATCCCTAATTAACAACATGATGGAGTTTACACTACAGTGGGGTGATTTTGGGCAGAGAAAACACAGTAGTAAATAGGTATTTATATTGTATTTGTATTTCCACTTGGGCTCAACATTACAAAGCACACCCAGAACGTATAAAGGAAACCCCAGAGTTCATCCACGCTCCATCAGTTTTTGCACTCTCTATTTTCTCCTCTTTCCCTGTAATGTAGCCCAGACCTCTCTGATGCAGCATCACAACCCATATGCTCCACACCTCCCTGGGGTTCCAGAAGGACCACCAGGACAGGGAGGTGAACTTCTGCCTGGGGGTTCTGTGTGTCCTACTTCCCAGTTACAGCACCAGGCAGCTAAGCCCTCACTGCAGCCACACTGAATTCTTCCTAGAATAAAAATTAAGCAAGGCACAATAACTAGCAATGGCCAAAGTCCTCCCAGCACTTTTTGCCAGGCAGGAATAGGGAGGCAGAAAACTGCTGCTTAACAACATCTCCATGCTGTAATGACCTGCCATGCCCTGCCCATATTGAAGGCAGTGGGGTGGCCTTGATCCCTAAAAGATATTGGCTCTCAGTGCAGGATGAGCATCTGCAATTAGCAGAACAGGCTGGTTTAATCCCTCTCCAGTGCCCGGGGGAGCTGACTCTCAGAATAGGTCCAGCTGTTTAATAAAGCTCAGACCTGCTGTCTAAAGGTTAGACCATTTCAAAACCACAATAAACACTTCAGGTGGCCTGGCTTTGTGGGCCACTTGCACAAAGGACTCTACATCCCTTGTCCTTCTGTGATTTAATGGCATGAAGTGAATGGAGCAAGAGGCAGAGCTGATGGGGGTGACCCCACCACCCACAGAGGGGAGGGCAGAGAGCACCACTGCCAAAGCCTGGGACACACAAAGGACTGAGAACACACTAAAGGGCAGCTCATGGGCTGCAGAGGGAGGTGGAGACCAGGACATGAACTGCACACAGTAGCAAGAGCTGCTGAACACCTGCAGGCCCCTGTGCAGAGGGGAGAAGACAATGCTGCCATCCATTGTAAGCTAACGATGCATTGTACAACCCAAAACCATGGAGCAAGCTGGTGTGCAGTGTAACTATGAAAACCCAACCATGCCAGGTTAGAAAGGGGTGGGGGTGATGCCAGTAGTGAGAGCAGAATTGTGTGCAGCCTCTCAGGGAGGTACCATCCTTCCAAAACTGACAGCCCATCTCCCACACCAGGCATGGAGGATTCATCCTGGTTCAGATCAGGCCCTTAGTGCAGGCATTCACACTTGGCAAAGTCTTCTCATCCATTTCTCATCTTTCTGGTGTTAAAATAGATACTGTTCAAAAGGAAAGAGGTAAAAATCCAGAGAATGGGGAACATTTGCATAAAATGAGATTGGAGAGGTTTTCAGCAACAGTTTTTGGGTAGATCAGAGTGGCTACTGAACTGTCAATTTCAGTACCTCAGAATCTAAGTGAAGCAACACTGTATGTTTTTGAGACAGTGGCCTTGACACAACCATTATTTCTTTTTCCTTTACACTGAAGTTTCATCCCTGCTGTACGACATCCCGCTGAGGCCAATGCAGCTGCCAGACACCAGCACCAGCACTCTGTGGGGAAGCTGAGCCATTTGTGCTCTCCTTGGAACTTCCATTGCCTCACTTGGACAAGCAGCTGGTGCTCTGCATAGTTTTGGCAAAGTTCCACCTGCTGTCAAGCCTGCTACCCTCAAGCAAGTCCCCAGGGACTTCAGGACCAGCTCATTTAACTCAAGCCTCTTTTGCACAGACCACTGCAGGGCACCTTTGCAGCAACACAAACCAGTGTGCCCACTGTATCCTGGCTTTTTAAGAGTGATGTTCAAGAACAGTACCATTCTCTGTGCCTCACCAAGCTTAAAAAAAAAAAAAAAAAAATCTCCTTCCACTGCTTGCTGAAGGCTGAGATGGAGAGACAAGTTTCCTTGGCCAATAGAATTGTGACAAAGCTTTTCTTTCAAAGAGTCCAGGCTTTCCTGGACTCTGCCTCTGCTCATAAAAGATTATACATTAAGAACCAATTGCAACTTAACATCACAAAACATTCACTTCTCCATGCTCCTCCTGATGAGCAGATGAAGAGAGACTGGTCCATATCTGGAAGGTTCAGAAATCAAAGATATACAGCCCATAGCATTGTATGGAAAACCAGCTACAGGATCAGCCTCTGGTGAGTTCACCCTGCTTCTCAGAAAACACAGAAACAAGGAAATATTCCCAGCATTTTCTCCTTGGGTCTCCTTTTCCCTAAAGCTAAGGTTCCAACCCAGCAATAAATTTGTAAAAAGACGAACTCCACAGCAAGCAGCAGAGCTCAGGACATCTGGAACAAGGAAGCAACACCCAGCAGACTGAAATACCATTGGAAAGTAGCAGCTACAGCCAGTCCAGCCAGCGTCACTGACACCAGGCAGTGCTAAACACTGCCAGCAGCATGTACAAACAGTGATTCAGTGTCTCTCCTGCACTTCTGAAAGAAATAACCTCTTGGTATAAGGATGGGTCGGTCTGTCTAATCAGCTAGAGGTTAGGCAAAGAGCAAAATGGGAAGAAAGGATGAACATACAGTGCCAATTATTTCTTTATCCTCATTTCAGAGTCTCTCCACCCCCACCTCTCCACCCCTCTATCCCTTGCAGCCTCTAGCTTTTTCCCCTCCAACATCATGCACCACTTTTATCACTCCTCCCATTTGGTTTCTTAAATCTGCCTCATCTAATCAGTGAAAACTTTATCTGTCTCTCCCCAAAATGAAGTCTCAGTGAACTATTTTGGAAGAGATGCCAAGAGCATATCTCTGTGCTGACAGGCAAAGTCTGAGAAACTGCCTAATCATGGTCCTGATACCCTGTGTGACAGTCAATTCAGTGCATTAACTGATACTTTGTGGCATTAAAAAGATAAGTTTTTTAAAAGCTCCTGATGCCTAATCTCTGGTGACATCTTTAACTGACTGCCAAAACCTGCACTTACTCATCCATTGTTATTCCCTGCCCCATGTTTTCTGAATGGGAAGTCAAAAAGCTGAACACATTTGAACCTAAATGAGCATTCACTGACATCAACAGCAGCCACAGCTATACATCACTGACATGTTTTATATTTTAAGGGGAAATTAATTACTTGCACTGTATTTCAGCTATTGCCCTTCTCAGGGAGAGGAAGCAGGATGGGAGTCAGGCAGGGCTGGGGTCAGTGCTGGGCAGGCAGGAGCAAACACAGCAGGCAGATTGTGAAGAAAGAGGTCAAAGTGATTTTCTGTAGAGGGACAAGCTTGAACCAAAGGTAGAAGAACCTACCTAGGTATATAATGTCATATTATTAGTATAGTTAGAGTACTACAGGGGTAATAGGATAATGTATTTATCGAATAAATATAATAACCACCTAAGCGTTAAGTAACACATTAGCAGTAGCTGTAGGAAATTCACAGTGCATTCTCTGAGTCAGCCCAAGGTCCTCCCTGGGCAGCTCTGGGCTGGTGCTGCTCCAAAATAATGATGTCCATCAAATACACAGAGCTCCAACTGCCCCACAGGCTGCTACTGCCCATCCCAGGACCCACTGCAGACTGTGTGCCATCCCAAAGGAGCCACAACCAATCCTACCCCTGCACCAGCACGAGGAACACAATTCCAGCAGCAGGCCAGCACAGCCCCACTCACTGGGTTTGCTCCTGATTGTCATGGAGTGGAGACGGAAACAGTTGGGCAACAGTCATTTTTCCTGCAACAAAGGGATATTTTACATATGTTTCTCATAACATTAGAGCAAATTTTAATCAGTCATTACACAGTTACAGCTACTCACTTTAATTAGTTATGATAATTAGTCTGAATTTTTCTGCATGTAGCCTATTATCGCTTCCTATCCCAGCACTATTTTTCCTTTATTTTACACTTGTGTTGTATTGCAGAAGTGGGACATGAAATATTTATAACCATAATACCCCCAGAAAGTATTGCTTTCCAAATTCAAAAACTAGATCCACTAGTTACACTGAAGGCTTTGATTAATATTATATTTTAATAAAAATCTTGTAGGAAAGAAACCTTTTGAGTAGCTCTTGCTGCAGTTCTTACTCATGCCCCTGACAGCAGTGCCCACAGCAAGTTCTGTCAGCACAGGCTGGCTTTGAGCAAAGCACGAGCTTATGGCAAACACCTTGTAATGAGGGACAAGAGCAGGATAAAAGACAAGAAATTGAAAGATGATAAATTGAAAGATGGAAAAGGAAAATCCTCTCCCTCCCACCGCCACAAGTTGCTACCGGGAGGGCTGATTACCCAGCCAGACTGCAGAGTGTCTGCAAGGGATTAAAGAGCTGCAGCGACATTCAGCAGCCGCGTCCTCCGGCTCCGCTGAACTCAGGGCTCCTCCAGCCCTGCCGGGACCTGTCCTCGCGTCGCTCGGCAGGAGCACGGCAGAAGCCCCGAAGGCCAAAAGCGTGTGGAGACCACGGTCAAAGGCAGCTCTGGTGTTCAGATATTCTGAGCATGAAGGATGCGCGTACCCTCAGCTCTAGGAAAAGGCTGAAGAAGTGGCAGAGGATACCGCAGCTGAAGACGCTCCGGAGCCGCTCTCCCCGAGTCCCTTGGGAGACAGCGGCTGGCTCCCGAGTCCTGCACGTCCAGTCCTCGCTCCTAATTCAATGGTGCCACCTAGTGCCACCTAGCGCCACCAGCCCCGCACGAGACAGCCCAACTCTCCCTGCAAAGGGAAGCTTCACAGTCCCCTGGGCAAACGGGTCCAGCGCGGGCCGCTGTAGCCCGGCCCTGCTGCAGACAGCCCGCAGTGGGGTCAGGGGCATCACCCACCACCACACTGCTGCAGGGAAAAGGGGTAAGGGAGGAGTTTTTCTCAGGAGTTTGCATGGGGAGCAAAGTCCTGAGCTTTGGGATCCAGGATCTTGGGGACACGCTCTGGACAGGGCAGCTGTGGATTGCTCCTGCTCCCTACAACAGTTGAGTCTAACCTGACCTTCCATTGCCTGCCTGCACCGGGCTTCTTCCAGGGAAGAGAGAGACCCTGTCTGGCCACTACCACTGTCACCTGTCACTGCCACAGCCAGGCTTCCTCTTCACAGACCCCCTGCACATTCCCAGCAGGGCTGGCCACTCTTCAGGCCTCCAGGGGAATTGTAAACTGAGAGTAGCCAGAAATCATATTGCACACAAGCAATAGGTTAAAACCTCACTTTATGGGCCCAGAAAACCTGCAGAAGGTAATTTAACTGTCAGACCTCCCTGAACTGGAGATTTATCTTTTTTAAGTGAGGCTGCCTGGCTGGAATGCCAGGGCAGATGTGCTGGGTCAAAGGGAGAGGAGTTTGTGGTGACACCAGTAGAGATGAGAATCTCCAGGGGGCCATCCGTGGAGGTTCACATGTGACAAACAGTCACTGGCTCAGGTGGCTGCAGCAGCAGACACATGAACAGCAATGCAGCTGCTCCAGGATTGTACCAGCACCAATCCTGGATGCACTAGCCAAGATCCCAACAACAAAGCCTGCACAGAGCACCAGGCAGGCAAGTCAGTCCCAAAAGCCTTGGTGCTGTGCACAAGCAAGACCCTGTGCAGAGATCCACCCAATACCTGGGTTTCACTGTGCAGACAGAGGCCAAAATCCCCAAAACCAAAAGGCAGAATGGAATTTCAGCCCCACCAAGACTAGAGCCATGGCCCACTGATGCTGCTGTAAGGGCAGGATGGAAGATGCACATTCACTTGGGCAGCCTGCTTCTCCTCAAAGCAGTGGTATGTGACTGCTCAATACCCCACTCAGCAAATATTTTCCTGTCATCTCTTTGTGCTGACACCTGGGGCTCACAGGCTGAAGGCAGAAGAAAAATGGAGACTGGCTGCCTCACTGAGTTTTTCACCTTCCACACACAATAGACTCATCAACGCTACCAAGGCTCTCCCTCCAGGACAGTACCTCAGCCCAAGAAATTAAGATTAACAAAAATTTGTTTAAAGGGATACAGTATTTTTTTCCTGAAATCAATAAGACTGCATCCACTGGAAAAATATTCATATGAGAATAGAGTCAAAATTTTGTTACTATTCCAAAACACAGCTACGCATACACCAAAGTTAATTTCAATTAAATTAGAGTGAATTGATATCAGCATCATTTCCTCTACACAGAGGTAGGGATAAAATTTTACTGTCAGCATTAATTAGGGGAACTAGTCACTTGATTGTGCATTTATTCAAGAGTTCCCCTGGGTTTCTGGAAATCAGTCCAGTCTGTGCTTTTCAGGGGTGCACACGACCTGAAAAGGAATCACTCAATTTCATGGCCTCAAGATACAAAAGGGCAATTTCAGTTTTTGGCAAGAGAATGAAGTCGGGTCTGAAAGATGCGGTGTTCATTTAGATCAAAGTCATGGCCAGCCTGCACAGTGCTGCCAGCTCGCAGATCAATGCCCAAGGCGCTTTTTGAGTCTCTTAATAATTGGACTTGATCGATGCTTTGAGAGGCTGTTCATGGCTCACCCATCTCACTGATGCTTTGCAAGGGGCTGGGTAGTAACATAAACATGAACTCCTGTAAAGTGAATTTGAATGTACATTTCTTTGAATGTATTTTCCCCATTGTCTTCTTCAAGCACTATTATTGTTCAACAGCAGTAAATTCACCACAAAGTGCAGGCAGACTGCAAGGACACAGAGCCAAGGGAACCTGGCACACAGGGAGCACGAGGAAGGCGTGCGAGCAGGTTCAAATGTTTGTGCAGGTCTGCATGACCAAACATCAGCCTGAGCAAGGCAGAAAACATCCCTGTGCTACTGCTCCCAGCACCCTGCCACAGCTGCTAGCTCTGCCTTGCCGCCTCTCCAGTATTAATGCCACCATAACTCACATCACACCAGGCACCAGGATCCTCCCAACACATGCAGATAGAGAGGAAGGAACAGACCTGTCAATCCCACCTGTGAAAGGACCAAGAGTTCTTTTAGAAACAAGTGGATGTAAGAGCCCAGATCGCCCCAGCTCCTCGTGGCCATCAGCTCCTAACCCTGCTAGGCACAGGCTTCACCCAAAGCACACACAGCACATCTAGAGTTCTCCCCAGGCAGACACTGTCCTGTCCACCTTGCTGGGGAAACCTCAGGCTGCAGATACTCCTGAGAGAGGCTGTACCAAAAGCAGCATGACTTCAGCGTGCAGGGAAAAAGGAGTCTCCCGCCGTCCAAGCCAGGGCAAGGGAGCACCTCCCTGCAGGGCAGGCTGAAGGGAGCAAGGACAAGGAGGCCCACACGCCCTTTCCTAGACCAGAGCCAGCCTCACTCGCTGCAGGCAGAGCCAAGTTGTGTTAAACACAATGTGTGTTCCCCATGATGCAGCAGTTTAGTTACTCTCTTGAAGAGACAATGTACCCTGTGCCACTGAGGCCAGGTGACACAGGTGGCACCCACTGTCCTCTCTGCTGGGGTTCAGTGTCTGTGCAGGCAGAGGCCAAAATCCTCCAAAGTGAGAGGCAGAATGGAACTGCAGCCCCACCAAGACCAGAGCCATGGCCCACTGACACTGCTGTAAGGGCAGGATGGATCCTGCCAGCCAGATGTTCTTGGGTGGGCAGGGATAATCACTGGAGCCAGGTAAAGTCTGTGGAGGTTGTTGTGGGGAAAGCAAAACCCGCTCCAATTCAACGGGGAGACCGTGGGGGAAAGTGCAGAGAGCAGGGGATCTCCCTGAAACCTGTGTTCCATGCAAGCCTTTAGCTTTCGGTTGCATCACAGCACCGTCTGTTGGGAAGGCATGGAAGCCGGCCAGGCTGCTCCGCAGCTCCCAGGGATGCTGGGACAGGCACCGTACCCTGCTCACACGGATGGGCAGGGTGTCAACAGAAGCCCCAGTGCCCTGGTTCACCCCTGTGGTTATCAACCAGAACTGGTAAACATGTGCCTCCCCCTCAGAAGACAACCTTTTAAAACCCTATCCATCTGACATCCACCCCGCACCACGGTGCTCCTTCCTGCTGGACCTGGTGACTGCATCAACAGGAGGGCACAGACACGGCCCTCAGCAGTGAAACATGAAATGCAGGAGCGTCATAAAGAAGAGATGTCAGAGAGGGGGCACTACATCCTGAACCTGTGCCACAAGCTGCACAGATAGCACTGCTCATTGGAAATTGCTCAGCGGGGATGGTAAATTTGCTCTAGGAACAAAATGTAACCCCTTGTGACCCTTTGGTTGGACACAATGCTGATCTTTACACTTGGAAAGGTTGGCACAGGTTGAAACAAAGATATTTATATGCATTTTGGTTTTCTCATGGGAGATCTCTGATTTTTTGTCTGGAATTCAGTCGGGCAGGCCAAGTGGCACAAACCTCCGTTGCCACCAGCAGGTGCAGTGCCCTTGCACCAGTGAAGCAGCTGTGATGGCAGAGCAAGAGTGTCACCTCTGGAAAAGGTGGGCACACTGTAGTGGTGCTTGTATGCTGAGAAGAGTCCACATTTGGATTTGGGCTGGTCACCTACTGCCTGCCCAAGCAATTCTAAACTTCATTTTCACTAAGAAAAGCCTTTCTCAACATCCTGTGCCAACTTCAAGGATTTCAGAGCAGTGAATCCTGCCCTGGGGGCTGAGCTCCCCCAGCTGAAGCATTCACTCCACTGGGCATTCCTGCCATGTCATCTCTGGGCTGTGCCCACACACGTCATTAAACCAGCACTAGCGCTTCCCCCTCCTTCTGCTGCTGTGCCAGAACTGCCCCTGCCCTGTGTCCTGCAGTTCACTAAACACATTTCACTTTCAAATGTAACAAAAAGAACTAGATTTCCAAAGACTGCATCTGATGAAGTGTGCAGCTGCATGGCCTCGCTGTGCCCAGCACCTGCAGAGGCGTTGCCACGTGGCTGCTGATGGCCGCCCAGCACAGGGTGCCCAGCATGGGCATTCCTGCTGCTTCGCTCGCTCCAAGCCAGCAGCACCTGGGGATTCCTGGGCACGCCTAACTGTGACCCTCCTTCTGCTTCCTTCCCAGCACCTGCAGTGACACAGGCTCCACTGCTACAGCCAGATTCCTTCTCTGCATTCATGTACTGCCTTCCTCCCCTGTATTTCCATTTTATGTAATTGGCCATGTCAAAAGAGCCCTTACATAACCACAGCCACCCCAGACACATGTCTCAAAACGCATGCATGCCTCCCCTCTCTGTCAGTTGTGATCTTTTGCACATGGATGGATCCAGCGCTTACCCAGGAACTACTAAAAATAAAGAAACCACAGTAGCAAACATCAGGGACTCACAGAGCTTGGCATAACAGTTTTTCATGCATCTCACAGACAGTGTCTGAACACTAGAAGATAAAGACCTGGGCACAACACATGCCAGTGAGAAAAAAATAACTTGCTTTACTGAGTCGCCTTCTCTGCATTCAAGCAGAGCAAATTTTCTTAATGAAAATGTTATTTTTTAATCTTTGCAAGTGAACAGATCTGTGTGCAAGCCATCCATACAGACCAGGGACCTGTACAGAGGCTAAAACCAGTTTGGACGAAGTTATTTTAATAATCTAAGTGATTCCATTGATTTTCCTGGGGTACTTGCATATCTAAATTAATCTGAAAATTTGCATGACTTCTTCCCAAAAGTTTGCTGTCTAAAAGCATTGGCACAACTCCCCATGAGATCAGCTTTATCACTGGCACAGTGAATCACATTGACTGCTCACACAGATCATTTGCAGGGCAGAGTATCACTTACAGATGAAACAAGCTGGAGCCTGTTGTGCAGTGGTAAACCCAAGGGGCACTTTGGCACCCACTTCAGGGAAAGCTGGGTCAGGGTCTAGATACCCTGGGCATGATTTGTTTGCAAAGCCAAGAGACTCCAACTGCACCTGACCAGGCACTGTGGCCTTACTTCTCTCTCACAGCAAGACTTTGTAGTTTCTTTTTCTGTTCATCTCCTTGCTCTGCTACCACATCCCTCGTGTCCTAGCAGGTGGCTCTTCACACCCCTGCCATCAGTAACTGCAAAGCTGTTAACTCCATGCTAAAAGGAGATGGGATCTGATCACATCTGTTAAAATTATTTTGCCCTCCTACAACTGCCAGAATACTGAAGGCAAACAGTTGTTTGTTCCTTTTTATGTTCAGCATTTCATTTTACAAGGCTCATTGCAGCAGCCCTTCAATGCCCACACAGACTACTAAAGTGTTGTCTGGCCTGAAAATCTTCCTAATTTATGAGATGATATCAAAGTCTTGGACTTGGGAGGCTGTGCTGACATCAGCCCATCTAATGATGGTCTTTTTGGAAGGATCACAGATTGTTTTAGGGTTATTGATGATGATGGAGTCACCACATAGAGGCCAATCAGCCACTAATCATTTACTTACATGAATGACTTTTCCAGCCCAGCAGTTCAGCTGGCACAGAAATGACAGCGGCTTTCTCCTGCTTGGATTTAGGTCGAACTGGGCTTTGTCCAGACCTGGACATCAGCTCACTGTCAGCCCCTGGGCAGGACTCCCTCTCTGAGATTCCCAGCAGTGAGGCTGCCGTGCCCAGCAGGTCCCATTGCCTGGGCCACTGGAGATACTCAGCATTTAGAGAGAGGCAGGAGAGCAGGGAATCTAGGCACAGGAGATGCACTCATTTGCACTCTTTTGCACTGAGATGCTTAATTTTGCTCTTTTTTTTTTCTTTTTTTTTTTTCTGAAAGGGGTGAAAATTAATATGACTTAAGTTACAATGTTGAATTTAGATTTTCCACACTAGAAAAGTCACCACATTTAGGCAAAACTGTTGTGTTCCTGGTGGAAAAATTCAGACAGTCATGTGCTCAACAGCCCTTCCCAGACACACAGGTTGGCACCTGTGGCTGATCTCTGGCTTCTGACTGTGCAGACATCACAATAATCCACGTCTTAAGAGTTTGTCTGGGAAGGAACAGCTAATCGAGCTATCAGAAACCACGCCGCTCAGTATTTGGACAGAAAGTTTTGAGTCAGCTCTAATGAAACACCAGAAATCCCCACGAGCCCACTTATGGCCGCCACCTCCCCACCCCCGCCCGGCTGCTTTCCTCGGGAGAGCTCGCCGTCTTACGAGCATTAATTAATTAAACTCCTCGCACACTTCAGTTGCTCTCTGTGAGGTGAGGCAAGGATTTCTGGATCGCTTCCCTCCTGCCTGAGCGCAGCCGTCCGTCCGGAGGGCAGCGCGCCCGGCTGCGAGCGGAGAGCCCGCGGCCCCCAAGAGCGGCTGCTGCTGCTGCTCTGCTGCTGCTGCACTGCTACTGCTCTGCTGCTGCTGCGCTGCTGCTGTGCTGTTGCACTGCTGCTGCTGCACTGCTGCTGCTGCGCTGCTGCTGCGCTGCTGCGGCTGCTGCTGCTCCACTGCTGCTGCTGCTCTGCTGCTGCTGCACTGCTGCTGCTGCACCACTGCTGCTGCAGAACCACACACGCCCTGTCTGAGCCAACGCAGCCACGGCAGCAGGAATGATGGGGAAATGTGGGTATGTGCTTGGGAATCTGGGGACAGGTGATGCACTCACTGGAGTTTGCTTAAATTCAGTGCCTCTTAGGAACGGTGGGTGGGCGTTTTCCAAACTGGCTAAGATTCCCAGCAAAGTTATTTTAGTTTAAAAGTTAAGCTCTCTGTAATAGATCTTCTTTCAGAAGGATCAGCAGCCTGAGCGCTCATCTAAGCATTTTATTGTTCTGTTAGCTCTGAGAGAAAACACCCAATATGATTTTCATTTGCATTTTCCCAAAGATATAATTAAATCATGCTGTCTCAGTTCAAGCAAAGCAAATGTTGAGCAGGCATAGGGAAGCACAACACAGTGCACACAAGCACTACGCAAACTAATGGCTGCTTTTCTCCTGAAAGCCTCCTGGCTTCCCACAGATCCTCCACAAGTGCTCCCAAGTGCACAGGAGTGTCATAGGAATAAGTGCATGAAGGCTGCATGTCCTGAGCTGCAGTGGAACATAGGACCATAGGACCATAACACTGAGCAAAAGCCTTGCCAGATTTACCGAAAAAGAACTGCATAGAATTGTTCATATGAGAGAAGCTGGGCTCATCTAAGTGAGCTGATCACCCATTTCCTCCCAAGGCACGAGGACCTTGCTGACCAAACACAAGTTTACCTCTGAGCCAGCCATCCACATTCCCAGATGTCAAAATCAGGAACTGGGATCTGGCAGCTGTGGCCCAATACAGAGTCCATCATGCTCTGCCCAAACACACAGCAAGGACATAAGCATGGCACAAATATGCTCCTATTTTTGCTGGGGTGACACTGGGCTGCCAGTGACAGATGCCAGGAGTAACCCTGCAGACCCTGGGACCAGCACAGGAGGATGCTCCAGGTGGGAGGCAGCCTGTTGGTTTCAGGGCAGTGCTTAGCAGCAGCTTGGGTAAAAATGCTAAATTCACTTCAATTTTTTAAGTCTGGTTCAGTATAGAAAAGTTTCTTCAGACTGAACAACAAATAATGTTTTGATAACCAATCCATCTTTTGTGGTCAGTCGCCAGCCTCCCATTTACCCCATACATCCTCTTTGTCTGCTCAACCCTGCTCTTAACTTTTGCTGTGAGATTCTAAATCTTGGAAATTTTATTTTATCATATTTATCTCCCACCTTCCTTTCCTTTCTCGTGTAATCTGATACCATACATCAAAACACTGCAATGCTTCATGGAACTGTCATGAAACCAAAAGCCCTCTGGCTTAGGAGTCTTCCTCAGCAAGCTTTGTCAACTCCCCCAGTTCCAGAAAAGTGAAGCTGGGTCAAGTCAACAGCACAGCTTGTGACAGCACAAAGCATCCATCTCTGGGGATAAACAAGTTATTTGCTTGCTTTTTCACTCTTCACCATTGTGCTTTCCGGCCCTTGTAAATAGTAAAACAATGCCACACTTCATCCTGCTGGCCACAGGCCTCCATCTTCTGAGGGTGCAATGGCAAACAACAGGCAAGTGAATTCTCTCCCAAATATAAGCAAAACAATGATTCAACCCAGTTGTTTTCTTTTTTCCACACGGGTGTACAAATTACCCTGCCAGATTAGGACAGTATAAATATTATGTGGGTACATCGCTGTGTGCAGCACCTGGACAGTGTTTGCAGGAAGCTGGAGCTCACACTCCCCAGGAGTGAAACCTCCCCACTGGCCAGGTTAGAGTTGGAAAATCCTTGCAGTGCCATGACACCTGAGGGACTTGCTAACAAACACCGTGCTGCTTGCATCCATGTTTGCAAAATCAAACACTTTAAATGCACCTTCAGGCTTCAATCTCTGGCTGTGGCAGCCCAGCTCCTGCCCCAGGGCACGGTCCCTGGTCCTGCCTGCCAGCTGGGAGCACTCCAGGGCTGGGGTGCACAGCAAACAAATGCTGCTCTTCCAGGGATGCTGCAGGGACAGTCTGTGTGCACACACCCCATTTAAACACAGACTTTCTGCCTGAGCAGCACCTGTTTGGATATCATTCCTTAAGGCCAAGAGTTCATGAAATTAAAATATTAATATTTCTAAAATGAAGTTTATAATTTTCTGTCTGTTCAGTTCCTTTATTTTAGATCCTGAAGATAGAAATGGCCTTTTTTTTTTTCCTTAACTGCAATATTAACCCCAAGAAAGAGCAGAAACCAGAAGGAGCCTGGAGGAATGTGACCCTCAATGGCCTCAAAAATATCAAACATCCTCCAAAGCCCCTTTCATATCAGCCAGATTTGCTGCCCGAACCTGAACAAAATAAAATCCTTCTGTACTATATAGGAGGAACATCAGCTGTCCAAAGGGAGGAGGAGAGAAAGGGCCAATTTCTGCAGCTAGTATTTGCTAGGTAGCTTTGCTAAAGTTAATTTAATCCATAGCCCCACTGGTCTGGCTGTGTCTGGTGGCACTGAGTGCCCCTTCAAAAGCTGCTGTCTCATTGCAGGCCTGACTCTCCAGTTTCCAGCTGCAGTGAGGACAGCCTGCCCTTCCATAGCTCCAGGGGAGGCAGAGGAAGGGCCCAAAGTCCTGCCCAAGAGGCAGGAGGGAGCACTCTTGGGCTGCCTCTTGTCAGCAGGGCAGAGGCTCCTATAAAAGCATCCTGACAAACGAGTGTCTCTGGCCTTTCATTGCCTCTCTAAGTGTGACAGCAGTGACATCCTGCACCAAAGAGAGGGGGTGAAAGGTGCAGACCTTTGAATTAGGTACACCTAAACCTCTCCCTCATGGCGAGCTCCATGAAGAAGATCAAAAGGCTTCTGACCTCAAAGCCAGGCATCCCCTGAAAGGGAAAAAAAAGACACTTAACTTTCTAAACAAATTCAAGGTCAAACTACTGGTGGCAGAACACGCCGCTCTCTGCCTGCCCTATTTCAGGGCTTGGCTGCGAGTCAGCGACGTTTGAGTTGCAGCCAGCTGTGCCTGTCCAAGTGGATCCCTGGGGATACCAGCCTGGCTGCCTTCTGCCCACGCCTCTGCAGTATCCTGATCTCTGTGAGACAGGGTGGATGCTGTGCTGCACACTGCAAGTCATGGCTGGGTCTCCCCAAAAAGCAGCAGCTTCTCCCAAGCTGCCCAGCTCAGCTGGTGTGGTTCCTTCTCTCCTCTTCAGCCAAAGGCAGCTTTCCTAAGGGCAGCTGCCAAGGAAACATCCTGCGGCCATAACCGAGAGCTTCACTCTCCTTCCTCAACCAGCTCAGTCAAAAATGCTGTGCCTTGACCAAGCCCCAGCAACAGCAACTCTGTGAGCCCCAAGCCATGGGCAAATGTTCAATATCCTAACACTGAAACACAAGACCAGTTCCCAGTCACTGTTAACTCTGGTGCTGTTTCTGAGGGAAGGCACATGAGCAGGATTGGCTCATCTCACTGCTGTAGCCCTGTCACCAGAAACATCCCTGAGTCCACACAAGTTTCAGGTGATGAAAACTGTAATGCAGCACAAGGACTTTCTTTTAGACCTTCAATTCTCTCTTCTGCTGAGATACTTCTCACAGCTTGAGCAGTCCCTTTGCTGGATCCATTTGTGACGTGTAATGTTTTTGCCCAAACTCCATTTCCTTCCTTCCAAAGCACTAAGATTTGCTTATGACTCAGCCTCAATAAAACACACAGCAAGGACCATCAAAATGTATGTGCAATGCAGGGATAAAATTCACAGGCTACATTCTTTAGGCTAGAATGCCCTTTATTTCCCCTCAAAAAGAATATTAATTCATACAAGGTCTCATTGCAAAGTAAATCTACCAGCAAAAGAGAGGTGTTAAAGGGAATCTATCTCCATGTGATAAAGAAAGTGATAGATGGGACTGCAGAGGCTGTGATAGCTCTGGAGAGCCCACGCTCCCCAGCCTGGACAGGGCTTAGAGCAGCAGTGCTCCCCAGCCATCCTCTGCCTGAACAGAGATCCCACCAGCTCCAAGGAAATCACTTGTTGAGGAGTATGGGTGGAAACCAGAGAAGGAAGCCACGGGGATTTTTTCTAGTTTAGCATTCACAAATTTGAAAAGAGCATTTCAGGCAAAGCCTCGTTTATTCTCAATGAAGATAAAGAGGCTGTGGTGTCTCCTTGTTGGTGATTGAGAACTGGCCCCAGGGTCTACCTGGTTGTGAGCCAGAGCTCTTCAAGTTCTCTTGACACAGAATGGCCTTGAAGTGCTTTGCTCTTTGCAACAGTGCATGAGAAGGGAGCAGGGAGGTAACCCTGGGCAGGTTATGGCATTATCTGTCCTGTACAGGAGGGGAGGCTGAGACTCAGCATCCTGTATTAATCCACCAGTTTCAAAAGTCTCTCATGATATGCATTTAAAATCTGATCCTAAATTCCTTGAAGTTACGCTTTTCACTGAACTTGGTGGAATTTCACACACTCTCTAATCTCTGGTTTTCTTAAGCAGCCACTTGCTTTCATAAGACAGACATCCAGGCACCCAGTGTTTTCTAAAAACAATAAAGCTTGTAAGTGTCCAAGCACGAGAACAGAGTGGAGGGGAAAAAAAAGGAAATTATAAACCCAAAACAAACAAAAAAAACCACCAAGGAAATAATTCTAATTTCCAATAAGAAATAAAAATATGTCCACTTTGCATAAATTCACTTCTAGGGATTGATTCCAGACAGTCAAAAAGTATCTTTAAAGTGCATGAAATCTATTTTTTACAGATGTGAACTAAGAGGCTTATGGAAAAACATCCATAAAAAATCTCTTCTTTAAAGTTTCAGTATGACATGAAGCACAACTTGAAGGTTACTTTAGACATGCTTTCAGGCAGCAATACCCTTGTGTAACAGCAAGTGAGGTGAGGATAATTGTAATGAAACAGCCTCTATGGCACCAGCTTTCCTTTCCTATCAGCAATCCTGCAGAATGATGGTAACACAGCTCAATTATGTAAGAAAAAAACACAGATTTTTGGGAAGAACTCTAGAGAGTGGTACTCTACTGGAATAACAGGGGCAGCTCATCACCTGTTGTACAGCTCAGAAGTTATTTCTGTTTCTGAAACAGAAAGATCACAACTGAACAATGCATTTCAGGCATTGTAACCTGCTCTTAGGTCTGAGGGGGAACAGGGGAGCGCTTCTCGAAATGAGGAGAATAAACTGCCCTGCAAACCCTTATTCCAGCTGTGAATTCAGACTTGCTCAGATTACAGCAGCTGAGATTCTGGCCCAAAGACTGGCAGAAAATGAGCTATCAGTGACAACAGATGGAAGGGCAGGACAAGGGCAGGGCTGAAAGAGCTCTTCAGAGCGATTCTTTTCCTTTCCTGTAAAAGCTGTAGTGTAGATCTTCTGTAAAGGTCCTTTGATTCCTGTTGAGCTGTGCAAGTCAATACAAAGACGTGACCCTTTCTTAAAGCCATCTTGTATCCATGGTCTAATGTGACAAAAATCTGCCAGAGGCAGGATAACCAGTCTTTTGTTTGTTCTTTTTTTTTTTTTTTTTTTTTTTTTTTTTTTTTTTTTTTTAACTGGAACCAGCATTTTACTCCACATGTTCATTCTGATGAAAACCGGATTTCCTTTGCATTAAAACTCCATGAAATTTAGATGTTTCATAACTGAGGAAGCTTTCCTGGTCTACCTCCATTTAGAGAATCAGCACCCTGTTTAGAGTTCGATAAACCAGGAACATCCCAATGTGTAATTTCTAAAGGCAATCCCGAGTATTTAATCCATCAGTTTCTGAGGTTGTTCCAGAGATCCTGGCGAGCTTCTCTGTGGCCAGCAGGTGACAGTCTCAGCAACAGAAACTCTGATCACATCACGGAGAGGGGATTGTTCAATCATCTGCGAGGATACAAACGTTTTTTTTTTTTGTTTTTTTTTTTTTTTTTTTGTTTGTTTGTTTTAGATACACAGACAATCCACAGCAGAGGACAATATTTTTCACCAGACATGTCACTAAAGAGGAAGGCCAGAAAAAATGCCGGGTGTGATTTCCCACTTTCCTGAGGAGATAGTACAGATAAGGGCATTAATGACACTGCATTCAAGAGTTACCAGCACATTCTTAGCAGCATTCAGAAAAAACCCTTTACACCTTTACCCTTTAGAGGTGTGAAACCAGCAGATGTAAATAAAAGCACTTATAAATCAAGCCCATTTGAAGCATAAGTGCAGTGAAGGGTGGCACAGTTACACTGGCTGATATCTTTAATGTGTTGAGGAGTGAACAGGATGTAGAGAAGAACCTCTATGTGCACTATAGGTTACCATAACAATTCCCTGCAGCACCTCACTGCACCCAGCACCATCCACAGCTAAAGGAAGCTCAATGTTCTCCAGCAGAAGCTGTTGTTCTTGGCCAGGGTCACTATTTCCCAAACACATTCAGTTTTAAGGCAGTTTTCTCAGAAAACAGAAAGCCACAAATCATTTGTTTGATCAAATTAATTTTAATACAACTGGGACTTTGTCTGTGCAAAGGTCAAGCATAACCTTTTTAAATCTAAATGGTTTGGCCAGTTTGAGATTTTCTAGTCAGAGCCTCAGAGAGGCCATAGCAATAACTCAATATACCAGAGATACGCTGATTTAAATACCTATCTCTGGTGGTTTTCCTTGTGAAATTAAGATTTGAAGGTGTGCAAATTCCCAGTCATAAGGATTTCAATCCTGTGCCTGGTGTCATAGACAATCTTGATTCAAATTGTGTTCTTACTGAATTCTATCAGCTGCATTAAATCCTGTCCATGTCCTGTGCATAAAACCTGTCCATGTTTCTCTGCAGTTTAAAGAAAGAATTTATGCATTACTAGTGTGACAAAGGAATGTGTTGAGAAAACAAACAAATATAATTTTGACTGCATTGTAAATCTCACTCTGCTCCCTTGTCCTGGTGTTCAGAGCTGTAACTGTTAAGTGAAGCAGACTCATTGCCTTCCCAGTATGTCCAAACAAGTGATGGGGTGAACCACAGAACAGGTTGTACTTTTCACCAAACAGAAAAGGAATTATTAGCAGGCGCACTGTTGTAGAAGTGTGTCCTTACCTTAGTTTGTTTAACCCAAACTGAAAAAACAGGTATAATTTGGACTTGAATGTGGATGTGACATCCAACACTATGGCCATTTACCCACACTTTCTGTCCTGAGAACACCTTTCTTTTGTGCCATGGATAGAAGTTTTTCCAAATTATCTTTCTCCATAATGCTTCAATAATTCTTTCTCCGTTGTCCATGCATCCATCTCCTTCCCAACACCATCTTTTTCTTCATAGTGGTTTCAAGATTCTCCTTCTTTCATTTCTCCATTTCCCCTTTTCCATTTGGTGACTCAGACCCATTTCACAGAACACTGTGGAGATCAGACTCTGCCCTGGGCACTGCCAGGAGCGACGTGTGAAACCCTCTGCCGGAACAGAGAAACCATCTCACAGTGGTCACACAAATCTCGCTGTCTTCTTGATACTGCCAACCAATGGGAGCACCAGGATTTGTATCCTGCCCTGAGAAAAAGCAGGGCAAGTATTAAGCAAACTAATCATGCTGCAGGGATTTGTGTAATGAAAAGTACCTCTGGCTCGGGGATCAGAAATTGTGTGAATCAACCACACACCATTGCCAGAGGCAAATTCACCTGGTATCTCCTTATTCTCTTCTGGCATATTCATTACTGCGGCATCTCAACATCTAGGAACAGGTACCAGAGCCTGGCCACCCCACGATTAAGGCACACAGTCTTCCTCAGAGCAATCTAAAGTGATTTACACGGGGCTGGCTTCCCCCTGTGCTGTGCAGCCCTGGCTGTGCCTGGGGCCTCTCCACGCTCCCTAATGCAAACACAGTAATGCAGACTTAATGATTGCTGTCATTTCCATGTCCCTACTGCTGATCTCTTAATGAAATATTCCACTTAAATTGCACTGGCACAAGCACAGTTCCGTGCTGGCAGGAGCTGCAAAACTGGAGTGCCCAGTGAAAAGGTTCTACAGTACAAAGGAAAGCTGGTAGTGAAACACTGCTCAACTGTTTTTGTGCCTGCTCCTGCCATAAACACAACACCTGCCAGGCTTTCTGAAGGGCAAGAAGAGAACAGAGAACAAGAGGGCAAGAAGAGAACAGAATTGCCTTTGTCTCAGGTTGGGACACAGGAAAGTCAGCTGAAATGAGGATGACAGTCTGTGGGGATATGGATTTGGCATTCATGGATGGGTGAGTGGTGTCCGTTCAGTGCTGCTGTAACAGCCTCGCTCCCTCCTGTCAAATCCTGCTGGGAGCACTGCTGCAGAAGAGAAACATTGGGAACATGCAGCACCACATAGGCTCTTTGTTTACCTATTGTCAAAAGCACTAAACCAAATAGTGGGGGGGAAAGCTAAAAATCTGTTCAATGACCAAAGGTGTGTTGCAGGAAATAGGAGGAGTAAAATTACTGTAAAGCAGTGGGGTTTTTAAAAGTTGACTATACTGTACACTCAGTGTAAAATAAAGACAAATAGATACGGCATATGTTCTTCACTATTACAGAGATGAAAAAAAGCGTTGAGCTTACCTTTCTTTAGGCCATCAGCTCTTGCAGAACTGCATGGCATAAATGGAGGTCTCTAAATTTTGCCTCTACTTTGGCCTTGCGCACTTCACCCCTTCTCCAGCCTCTTCTAAGCACTGGTCACATGCAAGCAGTTACTGGCTACAGGCGCTGCAGGGTCCCGAGAACTGATGTAGGAGTAGAGAGCACCATCTGAAATCAGGGAATTCACACAGGGAATTCACACAGGAATTCTGTCTGGGCCACAGCACCCACTCCATCCTTCTACCTGCTCTTTCCAGCGAGGAAATGCTGAAGGTGCTGATGAATTTGTGGTTGACTAATAGAAATATTTTTCCCCTAAATAAAGGCCTATTTTAAGAGCTTATTTTTCAAAGCTAACTAGGTGGAAAGTAACGAAACAGGAGCTGTGATTGAGTCCAGCTACTCTACCAAGTGCTCCTATAATTCCTGGATGATTCCGAGTCCTCTCCTAAACTTTTTCATGGTAGCTAACACTAAAAACTGCTTCAGCAGGAGAGAAATCAGCTCTATTCAGTACTGATCCACCAGTAATGGTTGAGAAGGGCATTATCTTCCCTGTTCTATCAGTACAAGGCAAATGGGGAGGCTGTTTCCTTCAGGGAACCAGGGCTGTGCTAGAGACACAGGAAGGAGGGAACAATGCCCAAGATTTGCATTTGCTCAAGGGCTCAGCACATTGCTCCCTTGTGAGCTGGCCAAGATCGACAGCACATGAATCTTTGTGATTCATCCTTCCCCCTGGTCTACCTCTCTGTACCCAGCATAGCACAGAGAACTCTGTGTGTTTATTTATACACAAAAAGGTCTTTACTTGCTACTGTAGTATTTGGGTGCTTGGCTCAGGCTCCCACGATGGAGCAGGGGTACAGACTGATCTGTTGAACCAGTATTTTCTACTTTTCTGCCAGACTGCTGGGTGACCTTGAGCAGCTTACAGCAACTTCACCTCTCACTACCTCAGTTTCTGGAGTGTAGCTGTCAACTGATGCAAGGGCAGGATATGTTGTTTACATGTGACTCAAATACAGCTAGTGCCTAAAACCTGAAACCTGCAAGATAGAGAAATTGAGAGAGAAAAGAGCAGAAATGTGAAATTGTTCCTCTGCCTCAGCTTTTCCCTGCCTGCTGCCCTTCCTAAACACAGGCAATCCAATTTACTCCATGTCAGCTGTGCCGAGAAGTTCAGGTTACCCCCCAAGGCATCATAAATGACAGGTAAATAACCCCACACATGTTAGGAAGAGTCTCTTTAAAGGTTACAGTTGTGCTGTGCTGTTTCAGGGCAGTTATTTCCCCTTGGAAGGCTCTGGATACAGAAACCTGGCAGGAAGGGCAGGTGCTAAGGAAGGACACATTTTGGACACTCCCCGTGCTGATGCCATGCCAGCTGTGCCTGCCCAGACTGGTGTTATGGTTGAAGTGGAAGCATAACCCAGGGATGCACAACATGGTGACGCTGTCGGTCATGGACGTGTCAGGCAGATGGACTCTAAGCTGTTGAAAAGGCTCCACTGCTCGTGAACATTGTATACAAAAGCTGTCTTTTCCTCCTACAAATAACTCCTCCTGGAGTTTGTAGGAAGCCCTCTCTAAGGCTTATGAGTGTCTCAGTGTTGAACTCTGGAGAAGCTGAAAAGCAGAACATCAGCTGCCCGTGGGTTTGGGAGTCAGACGCGGAGCCGTGACCAGCACCGCCTTTGCAGGATCAGCCCCCGCGCCCGCAGGGGCTGATCCTGCCTTTCAAGTGCCACTTGCACCGTGCACAGTGCACGTTTTCCCTTCCAAGTGTTTGTTTAGCTGTTGTCTCGAGCTGTGGCAGGTCGGAAGCTGCATCTGGAGAAGGGTTGAACGTATCCAGCCCCTTTCAAAATCTCCCGTGGTCAGAGGGCTGAAAACCCCTCACCTCTGCAGTCCCACACTTGGCCATAGGTGTGTGCGTGCCTGCTCAAGAGGGGGCTCCCCAGCCTTGCTCTCGCACTCATGTGCGGAGACAGGAGCAGGCAGGAGTGCCCGTCCGTGTGCCTGCTCCCGCCTGCGCTGTGTCCTGCCCTCGTGTCACCTGAGCACGTAGGGCTGCGGCCATGCCTGTGCTCCCCTGTGCGAGCCCGCGCTCACAGCGCCGATCCGTGCCCGGCTGCACACGCAGCGCGGTGTGACGGGGTGCGGAGTGGGGGTGTGGGAGTGTGAGGATGTGGTAGTGTGTGAGCGGAGGGTGAGTGTGTGAGCAGTGTGTGAGCGGAGGGTGAGTGTGTGAGCAGTGTGTGTGTGTGTGTGTGTGCGCCCGCGCCCTCACCGTCCCCCTGCCCTGGGGCCGGGCAGCTCCCCGCGGCCACAGCGCTCCGGCGCTGTGGGATGACCTGTGCCCGTCCCCAGAGTATCCCTGCCGCGCCGAGCCGAGGGAGC
>VXBU01014678.1:169890-224154 GCA_013400315.1 Bombycilla garrulus
CCAGCAGACAACAGGCTGGATATAGGAATCCTTGGGGGGGATTAGGCGGGATATAGAGCAGGACGGGGGGGAGGGGGGTCGGAGCAGGGGGCTGCGCTGCGGGGAGCGGGGCGGAAGGCGGGCGATGAGGGCAGTGAAGTTCGGAGAGGATGGGAAAGAAGAGCGGGGACAGGCGGTGGAGGAAGAGACGGGAAAAAGAAACCGAAGGGAGAAATGAGCGAAGGGACAAAAGAACGGAGGCTGAAGCGGGATAGGTATCGTCCAGGAGGAGGAGGCTGCAGGCGGATTAAGGCGAGCCCGGAGCAGGGGCAGCCGCGCACCGGCCTGCCCTCGCACCGCTCTCGTACGCGGGGTACTTGCAGCCAAGCCCGACAGCTCATCGCATTCCCCAGCGGGGGCTCAAGGGCAGTGACAGGGAAGAGGCCGAGGGGGAAGAGGCTTTTGTTGGCCCCTGGCCGCCGCAGTCCGGTCCCGGGGCTGGCAGGAGCTCCGGCTGGGTGCGGGTGCGCAGCAGTTTTCTCGCTAATTAATAAAAGCCCTGTCTCTGTGTTACCTCTCCGCAAAGCCACGCAGAGAGAGGATTTAGCACTTACGTGGACCCTTTGTTTACACCTGCCCGTAACGTTTATCCCAAGGCTAACAGGATTTCCTGCGTGCTGAACCCAAACACCCAGCTTGGTGATCAGCGCTAGTACCGAGTTCAGCGGGGATACCCTTGCTGCTTACCAGCAGGGAATGTCAGGGTTGAGGTGTTGTCGCGCTACATCAGGAGAAATCAGGTGACAGAACCCATCTGCTAGAAGGCTATGACATGAATAGAAACAGTCTGAGAATTAACGAAGAAAATATTCTATACGTTGATTACTGTCATTGATTGCTATCTGTTGTGAATTCAACACCAGGCACTCTGGTCAGAAGTACCTAGGTGCACGTGATACACAGATTCTGACCAAAGGGAATTGAGTGAAGTCCTAGAAAATTAGAAAGATCATTTCATAGGGTATTCAACATCACAAAATATTTCTAAATGAAAGCACCACTTTTTCTACATGTCATTTTCAGAGTGGGGTCTTGCCTTGTGTAACCGTGAGGCTGTAACAGAGCATGATGTGTATCTGCAGGGGCTGTCAAAATCACTGCTGTATTTTTGCCTACAAAGCACAATTGCACTATTAATTATTATTCTGGAAATACACACATCTCTTGAGTAGTCTGATCTCAACTTGGCTGTTGCTGCTCTGTTATCAGTCCTGGAGCTCATTCTTCAGTTCTGATCAAAAGCAGCTGGCAGAGATCCTGTGTTGTGATTAATTCCTCACTCACTCACATCCCTCCACAACCCTTCGTTATGGGGGTGGTTTTCTTTTGGAAATTGCACAGTGAACCAGTCTTCTGCCTGTGTGGCAGAGCAGGTTACTATTTGTGGTACTATTGCTTATATTTACTACATTGTTTTTCTTCCCTGCCGTTGAATACATCTCCCTGTGTCAGTTGACTAACATTTGAACTCCAGGTACAGGAGCAGATAATGCATCTAACTATGAATAGTCTAACGTTAAATCTTTGCGTGATTACAGATTTATTCTGTATATATATTCTGTAGCAGCATACAGCCATGTCTTTTTGATCCCTTTGCAAGCTTTGGTCAGAAGACTTTAGCTACAGAAAGCCTCATTGATTTTTAACCATGACAACTTTTTGATGACAACTGTGAGATTTTCTGTTTCTGCTTAGTTGCTTGTAATTGTAGTTTGTACCCGCTGGGGCAGCTTTGTGTCTGCAATTTCTGTAGTGACTCTGTGCCAGATAATGTAATGAAGGGGACCTCACTCTGTAGAAAACAGTGGAGTTATTACAGCTGTCATTGAGAGCAGATTTTGAGCCAAAAATTGAGTACTGGATTTGAAGCTATCCTGCTAATTGTTTTCTGCTATTGCCTAAAATGTGTAAGTCTTATTGATTAGAATATTGATTGTTAGTGTTCCTGATTGCTCTGGTTTCAGGTATGTTGCCTTAATAGCTTTACCAAAATAAAATTTTGGAGAGGAATCTGAAAAAAAAAACCAAACAAACCCTCAAGTTGCTTTTCTTCCCTGTGAATAGTTCACTGAGTACGTGGGGATGTATGGGTTCCACTGACTGTATCTGTGCTGGAATGTTTCTGTGGCATTCCTGCGTTACTGTAGTTCTCTGGCAGCAGAAGTGAAGTGCCAGCCTAATAGAGCGCTATTGTTACTACTGTGAGGTTGCATAACTTTAGTAAAAGCTAATCTAGACATAAAGAGGTAAAAATACTCTTCCTCTCCAGTTACTGATTTAAGTAACAACCAGCAAGAATGTGCAGTAAAATTTTACTATAAAATCTCAAGAGGCACAGAACTCTGCCATCCTACTCACTGCACAAGCTTGAGGAAGATGCTATTGTATTAAAACCCCCATAAAAATGTATTTTTTTTTTCAAAAACAACTTTTCTGGGAAAAAAAACCTTCACAATTTTCCCTTAAAATGATTGGATCTGTGGTTTTAGCTAAAGTTGTGATATTCTCTTGCCAAACTCGTGGTTGTAATGCAGTGTTTTCCCTTGTTTTTACAACTGTCTGTGTTCAATGCTGAGTATCAGCACTAGAAAGAGAATTTTTTTTTTGCTGGTAATGTCTCAGGGGTAGATTATTAATATTGCCTGGTTTTACCCAGTCAGGCAGAAATTGGCAGTAAACAGGTTAGAAACAAACTGCTTTGTTGATAGCAGTTAGGAGGAAAGGATTCCTCTTTTGGAGACTCCAAGCCCTGCTTGCCAGCTTTGGTCTGGGCAGGATCTGGTGTTTAGTGAGAGCCACTAATATTGGGCAGGAAATTATTTCACACCAGGAATAACTGTCAGCACTCCTAGAGATTTCTTGGTCAGTACTGTGGCTGTCTAGGACCTTTCTGAGAGGACCACTGTTTATGTCCCATCAGCTTCCCCAAAAGTAGGAAGTAACTTGGGAAAATTCCTCATGAGTTGAATACACGTCAGAATACGTATTTTGAATTCTAAATGTATTTTGTCACATTTTAATTCCCCCTTTCCAAAACTAACCACTTTTTCATGGAGGGGGAAGTACTCAAATTCATTAATCCTCCCTTCCCCGTCCCAATCACTTCCAAATAGGAAGAGGAAACAAATGATGGCCTGACAATATGACTGCTTACCCATGCAGCACAATCTCCATGGAAACAGACTGTCCTAGAATAGCTCAATCACATGAGGATTACATGACATGAATAAAGTAACCAGAAAACTGGAAAATACCTTAGAACTGGGGATACTGGCACTTAATTCATTACCCAAACCCCCCCCCAGGTCTTTGGAGAGTAGCTAATAAACAAAGCTAGTATTGAAAGCAATTTAGTCCATGCTTATTATAATTTGTAAGTGATGGGACAGTGGAAAATTAACATGACCCTCACTTCAGGGCTGTTTATTGTTTCTAGTTTGGGTGACATTTAGAATTAATTTTGAATCATTTTCCACATGACCTCCTACTTCTTGAAATGGTACCACTGGTTTGAAGCATTGCCTTAGTAGATCCCAGGGGATTTCCCCCCCAGTGTGTCAGCAGGCACTGACCATTTCACACTTTTTAGGATGTTTCAAACACTCTAAAGAGGAAATTCACTAGCTGCAGTAAGAATTGACTGTGCATAAAAGGAATTGGAGAACTATCTTCGGAATGCTTTCTTCTAGTTAATTATGTACTCAAAGGGCGAGGAGATTTATTGAGCGTATATTCAATACAAAAATGAATATATTTCATTGATGATTAGTTTTCTGTCTGTAAAGTCAGTGTTTTTAACATGGGTGTTTTGACAGTCATTAAAGAACCTGTTACACAAATCAGATATAAACAAGTGTATTTTCTACCAATCCACCGTAAAGTAAATTACAGATAGGTAGAAAAACAAATCATTTGTCCTTAGCAGGTCATTGCATCGTTAGAACATTGCAGCCCTTCCAGCAGAGCAAAGATTAATTTCTGTGGGCTGGCAGAGGTTGCCCATTACCCATTTCCTGTTTGTCCAAGCTCAGATCACATTATTTGTCACAACTTCCACTTCTGAGGTGAAGGTTTGTAGTAGGATGTTTTGTATCCTTGTGAGTGAAGACCCCAGAGTCATTACACGTTTATATTGGCATATTTGCTGTCTTGGTGCCCCTAAGAGGAAATACCATAAGCTTCATCATCTGTCTCCTGATAGAGGCTGAAAATGGCCATTGGTCAGTACACAGTGAAACACTGGTTTGAAGATTCAGTTCCTCAGGATTTAACTTTGGTCATTACAGGGCTATAAAGCACAGGATTGTAATGCATGAGAAAATCCAGTTGTAAGAGACACAGTACAGTTTCAGACAGTGTATATAAATAGTTTTTGTGTTGGTTATGACCGGTTGTGCTCAGTGTAATATTGCACCACTACTTTAAATAATTTTCAAATCTTATTACAGTTTTCAAAGTTTTAATGAAAAGCAGTTCTAATTTACAAAGTCTCTTTGGACAAGTAACTGTTCAGTGCTGTTGTGTGGCTTGCAAAAGAGCTCTTGGTAATTTCTGTGTTTTTTCATTTTGCATCCTAAACATGTCCCATGAACTGTGTGACTCACACTAACATTACTGCCTATTTATTTTCTTCCTTATGGTCACACAGTACAAGTGGGAGTCTGAAACGTTCCTCACATCAATGAGGAAAATACTTCTGGAACCTGCATCACTAACTGCTAGTGAAGGTTAACAGAGTCAGGTTTCATATCTGCTCCACACAGTGTTTACTCCAGACTGCTCTTACAGGGCGGCTCTGGCCGAGGCAGAGGGGGGGGGTTAAAGGCTACATTTTTTAACAATCTCCTTTGCTCTGCTTTGCTTAATAACAGCAAATGGCATAATGTGTATTTTTAAAGTACCTAAGCCAAACTAAGGGGTTCTTCCCCCTAAAACTAAAGTTGGAACTCTTAAAACTAAATTGGAATTTGCCTAGGCTTTTGGTCCTGATGGTCAGGTGGGATGTGTTGTGTTCCTGGAGAGTTTACCATTGTCCACTCTCTGGATCCAAGGAAGTGATGCTCTGGTTTTTGTTATTTGTTTCCTTTGAATGGCTTTGGACAATGAGGCATTCATTTTTGATTAGTTGACTGATGACGCTGCATGTGTGCACCATTGTCACAGAATATAGGATTTTTCTTGACTACCGTTCCCATTTCCAAATGCAATCTAATATCTGGGCTTTGGAAGAGGATGAAAGAAGTGAATATGATAACTACCTATTGACCGAGCATGAGAACAAGATTTTTCTTTTTTTAAGAATGTACAATGTTTATTTTCCTTGGATTGCTTCATTCTTTAGAAAGTAATAATTTAAAAAGTGGTCTTCACTCTGCCTTTGTTCCAGTAAAAGGTCTGAGGCTGTGGTATGGTCTAATTGTGATATAGCTTACACCTGCATCAGGCCCAGTGCAATTTAAACACATTTTAAACACCTTGATTTGAACAGGATATTACATTTAAACAGGTAGTAAGTGTCTAAGTATTGCAGATAATGTAATATTTGCAACCGGATGCATAATTTTTTCTGGCTGTGTTTTAGGCCATTTGCAGGGTCAGAGTTTGAAAATGTTGTTTTCAATCTGTGCAAACAGAGCAATGAGTCAATTTGCATTCTGAGCACAACAGGCAAAAGCAGCTTTTGGGAGGGCAGTGAAGGGGGCTGGGGGGAGGCTGTGCCAGCTGCAAATCCAGTGCAAAAACTGTAAACATGGGCTACTGAACCTGAGCTTCAGTGGCTGTGAAATCCTCCAGACTCAGCTCTAGCTAAACAAATATTTTGTTGTCTCAGACAGAAAAATGAAAACCTACCCAGCCATTGGTTTCTTCCTCCTCTTTGTGATCAGCTATGGCTCTTCAGAAAACTCCAGTACTCCTCGAGGGTGTGGACTGGATCTCCTCCCTCAGTACGTGTACCTGTGTGACCTGGATGCCATCTGGGGGATCGTTTTGGAGGCGGTTGCGGGGGCAGGTGTGCTCACCACATTACTGCTGATGCTGATTTTGCTGGTGAGGCTGCCCTTCATCAAGGACAAAGAGAAGAAGAGCCCCCTGGGAATGCACTTTCTCTTTCTCTTTGGGACTCTGGGACTGTTTGGGCTGACGTTTGCTTTCATCATCCAGGAAGATGAAATGGTGTGCTCCACCCGAAGGTTTCTGTGGGGAGTTATCTTTGCTCTGTGCTTCTCATGCTTGCTAGCTCAGGCCTGGAGACTTCGCAGACTCGTTCGCCATGGGAAGAGCCCCTCTGGCTGGCATCTGGCTGGGGTGGCCATCTGCCTGATGCTGGTGCAGGTCATCATCGCGACTGAGTGGCTGATCCTGACCATTGTCAGAGACAACAAGCTGGCCTGCAGCTATGAACCGATGGATTTTGCCATGGCTTCCATTTACGTTATGTTCCTGATGGTGTTCACCATGGGATTTTCGTTTTTCACTCTCTGTGGGAAGTTTAAGAAATGGAAGAAAAACGGAGTATGCCTCATTATAACCCTTTTTTTTTCCATTCTGATTTGGGTAGCCTGGATGACTATGTACCTCTTTGGTAATGCTGAGCTCCAGAGAAGAGACAAATGGAGTGATCCCACTCTGGCTATTGCACTGGTGTCCAGTGGTTGGGTGTTTGTTATTTTTCATGCCATCCCAGAGGTCCACTGTACCATCCTTCCATCAGAGCAGGAAAACACACCCAATTATTTTGATACTTCGCAGCCGAGGATGCGTGAAACCACTTTTGAGGAAGATATCCAGCTTCCTCGGAGCTACATGGAAAATAAAGCCTTTTCAATGGATGAACATAATGCAGGTAAAAATTGGCTATAAAAGACTGCCTCTATTGTAGGGTCAAGAAAACTCTCTACATGAGACATTTTTCAGGTGTTGAAAACAATGGTCATGATAAATACAATAATTTTCACACTACACCTTGTTCCCTTTTACAATTTTCACTAAGACATCCTTTAATGAGGGAGAAAAAGGAAAAAAATGCAGACAATACATATGTTAGATTAAAATTATTCTTCTGCATGTTGATTTTTTCTTTGAAAAACTGAACAATTTCAAATGCAAAGCCAACACCAAAAGAATAAAAAAATTCATTGTGGAAAAAAGAACCTTTATTTTAAATAATTTAAACGACATTTTTTTGTAATTAGCAGTTATCAGCATTTAATACAAAATATTTTCTCAAAACCTCAGAAAAAATAAAATGGTCTGTGTTATAAATTGCTCAGCCACTGAGCAACAAAATAATTTTTTTTTATTGTATTTCCATTAAAATGGATTTAGTGCCATTTTGTGCTCCTGTGGGGGAAAAAATGCCAGGTGGCTTATGGACAGTTCAAAGACAGCCTTTGTTCTGAAGGTTTGAATGTCTGAGGCTTCATAGAGGTTTCGAGGTAATTTGCCTTCCTTGCTGTCGAACGATGTGTGATGACATCATTGGAATTTGCACTGGAAATGTTTTTGAGTGATTGCTGAAAGGACCAGCAACAACTGGGTGCTTCAGATGGAAACCCTTGCTGAACCTTTAACCCATGTCAGAAACGCCAGGGATGCCTCTGTGACCAGCAGTGGGAAGCGGGAGCCCCGTGGTGTTCTTAGGGGGATTGTGATCAGGTGCTGTGCCACACCTGGATAAAGGATTTTGTTACAAGCGACACTGATTTATTTTTTTTTCACTCTAATTGAGAAGAACACTGGCCTGGTATCCCAGGCAGTAGTTACCACATTGCTCTGGCAGTGACAGAAGGCCCTGAAGGGCACGTGGTCCAGGCACTTCACCTTCCTGTTCATCTTTGTGTCTTTGATTTCCTCTGGGTTTGATGTTTCTCTGGGTTCTGACCAGACACGGAGGAAGGCAGCACTTTTCTTTGGCACAGTGTCGGGTCAGGAAGGCATTTTTTTCCTTTAAGTCTTTTAGCAGGAACTTTAAAGTTCTCCTTCTAGTAGGGAAGTTTGTTCTGTGAGTAGATACCATAAGGGCAGTGGTAAAACCCAAAAATCACATGAATAAAAGAATGATTGTTATTACTAATGTTTCAAAGGAGGCAGCAGTTGCACTATGGACTGTTAAAAGCACTCTTTTTTTTCAGTGGTAGTTTTATTTTTACTGTCCTCCATCGCCCATTAAATTAATTTCATAGTAAAGTAACTGCTGTGGCTTCAGTGAAGCTATTTCTGGCTAAGGCAGATCTAAGAAAATTGGATCTCTCACCCTGTATCATTTCCCATTCAGGGATGCATTTTAAAAAGAGAACTGGAAGTTCCTTTTTGATCTGATCATTCAGTAATTAAGTGTGGTTTTTTTTGTGAAATGGATAGATGTATAATAGCTATGAAATCATTATACTGTTTATTTTAGTACAATTTATGTTCTGTTTTAATCTATCTGAATTATTGTACAATACAAAATAGGTTTCCTTATCTGATGCCCTTATTAATGTAATAAGGGCATCAAATAAGTAATACATGCCCGTCATTCTTATTCCCATGGCATATAAGAATTTTTAATACATCAAAACAGATAAAGTATTCCTTTGCAGCAATTCTTTAAGGACTGGCTTGGGACAGCAGGGTTTGCAGACAACATTTAGTAGCATGGTAGAGACTTAAAGTAAATATAGGCAATAATAACCAAGTCACTGAGTCAGATCCCCGTGCTGATGGTTGTTAGTGGCAAAGCTCCTGGAGTCTGTGAGCAATTGGCTCTGCAGGGACGTAGAGAATGTTTTCTTCTTTCATCCATTTAAACAGACTCAGTGTGAGAATTCATCATCAAGAGTTTAGAAAGTACCAGAATAGTACTTTGTTCAATTGCTTCATACTTAAGAATGATGTTTAAGAATAGAAGATCTACTAGTTGTAAAGTTTGGAAGACATGATAAGCAGAAAACAGTTTCCTGACTGTAATACTTGTTTCAGTAAATAGTTAGCTTTAAATAGAAAACATGCCTGGACAAACATATTTTCCATTAATTCTTGTTATTTCCACTAATACTTGTATAAAATAATTTCATAACTTTGCTCTTTTTTTTAAGATTTTAAGCAGCATTTTAAGAATCTGAACAGTGTTTAGGTTTGAACAAGTGTATGTTCTCCTCAAGTCCTTCTTTCTTAACTATTGCTTCAGGTTATGCATTGCAAGAGCTGCTCTATTCCAGGAACAACATTAAGCATTAATAAAGCAAATCTATTTTAAAGTCAGTAACTTAAAAATCATTTAAACAGCATACTAATCTGAGATTTTAATATTTATATGATAGGTTGAAATATCTCATTAGAAGAATTATTTTCATAGGTGTGCCTTCTAAAATTATATTAAAGCATTCAGAAAGCCTGGACAAAGAGCAGTTGAGTTCTTAGTGCTCTCTGGAAGTGCAGTGCACATAGCAGGGCAACCTCTGTAGGCAGAGAGAATTTGCCTTAAACAAGAGAAACGTGGATGTGAAATGTAGAATGCTACAGCTGTCAGGAAACCCAAGCCCAAGCAGCTCTAATATAATTAAATTTCATTTGCTAACTTCTAGGACTACCAGTCACAGTCACAGCCAGTGCTTAGAAGCAAAGTGAACAAAATTTAAAATGTCTTCAAAAGAAGCTTTGACACATTTGCTCAAAGATCCTTAGTACTGCTTAGTTTTTACTTGTACATACCCTATGCAAGTGGATTTATTTAACAGTAATGTAAAAAGTACCAGGGAAAATGGTAAAACTAATGTGAGAAAAAAATCCAAAATGAGTACTTTGTCCACAAGCTTTGTCACAGATTCTCATATCAAAAAAGTATAGCTGTTTGCAATAATAGGGAAAGAAAATTGAACAATGTGAAAATGAATTTACTGGCTCTTTAAGGTAGCTTTGAAATGACTGTGTATATTTTGTGTAAATAACTCTGTATAAATATTTTAGTGATGGTGTGCATCGATAAAGATTTTTTTATGCCTGTGTGTACTAGCAAATACCAGTGCAATCATGTGTGTTTATCACACAAGTAGTCAAATAGGGGAAAAAAAAAATACTGACCTTGAGAGGGTTAAATATCTAATAAAAATACTTCGTTCCAGTTTAGGCATTTTCATAATTTTTTTCTCCCAGTGTTCTGAAAAATATGTAATTTTCAAATAGAGAGCAAGTGAGGGTCTATATGTATCTGAAGTCAACAGCTGAGCATTTGCAGTGTGGAATTTTTAAATCCATGCTAAATCAGTCCTATTCTTCATCTTGGTGCACAGCTCCCAAAGAGAGGAGTAACAGTAGATAGAGGACAGCATATGGCAGTAGGATCCATTTAAATCTTCCTCTACACAGAGCAACTACACTGGAGATAAATCCTGGCGTCATTAAAGTCTGTACTGAAATTCTCATAAACTTCAGCTCATTCACGATCTCAGCCGGAGACTGTAGCATTGTGATTTGAGTTAAATCTAAGAGAAGTTCTTGCCCCAGGTGCCTGAGCTGGGCATGTTCCTGTTTAGCAGCTGACAGATGAGTATTGCCCGTTGTGACCATGCACGTTGTGTGGATAAATGAGCTCTGTTCCCTGGCCACGTCTGTGTTCAGTGAAGTCATTATTTACCCTCAAAATTAAAGAGGGAGTTTGTATGTGCCAGAGAGAGCAGCATATCCCTCATATGCATATCTCATTCCAAATTTACATCCTGAACCCAAACTTGTACTAAAGTTAATGGGGAGACTGATTTATTCCTGGTATAAACATCCAAAAGGACAACTAGTATCTTCTCTTTGGCTTCAGTTATTTGCCATGTTTAAGCTATTTGAAAGCAATATTTACTCCATCTTTTTAGTTTCTCAGTGTAAATATAATCTGAAACATCTGGAAAATCCTTATATGATAGTCATGCTGAACTAATGCTCAGGGGGTTGTGAGTGTTGCTTACTGGCTTGAGCAAGGCCTTGGATCTCTGTCCACTGAGTTTGATAGAAAGCAAAATGTAACACATTTTACTTAACCCCACAATATCCAGACCAACACAGGGAGCACTTTGCAGAAGGCATTGTGCAAGATACATCACAGGTTTGGTGACTAAAGACACTGAGCTCCCACTGAAATGAGATTAAGGAAGCTTCAAAAATTTGGTTCCTTTTTCTCCCTCCCTAAAAAATGGTTCATTTAATGTAAATCTGATTCTTCTGAGATCTGTTCCCAACATGTAAGAGAAACAGCAATTCAAAAGCAACGTGGAAGTTAAAATCAGTGGCACAGTTCCCAGTAACTGAACTGGAAGGAAGATATTCTGTGATTGCACAGCTTTAATTGTGTTCTAAGAGTGATCTCTCTTTTCCAAACAGCGCTAAGAACGGCAGGATTTCGAAACGGCAGTTTGGGAAGCCGGCCTAGTGCTCCTTTTAGAAGCAATGTTTATCAGCCAACTGAGATGGCAGTTGTGCTGAATGGTGGGACTGTAAGTATCAAAATGTGATGATTTAAGAAATCTTTGAAATGCACTGATATGTACAACCATTACTAATTGAAAAACCTGCTTTAGCTTATTCACAGCAGGAGAAAGCTATAAATGAAAATTTAAGGCAGCAAGTATGCATGTAATGCTTCCCTTCCCTCTAGAAAATATGTAATTAAACAAGTATTTTGCATTTGTTTACTTAGCTAGTCACATTTTGCAGTGCAGCTTCAGTGAACCAAGTTTTTTGTGAGACAACATATTCAATGGCCCTTTCAAATTAAATTTGTGTTAAGGTATTTAACACAACTATTAAGTGACACCATTTCTAACTTGATTTTTTTCAAGATGGTGTGAGTCACACAGATGTTTTCAGGCAGTACATTGCTTTAAATATTTGTTGCAGTTAATGGTGGTCCCTCACATCTGTTCCATTTTCTTGTAAAATACATGTAATTCTTTGTAACTTACAGCTTTGTAGATATTTTGAAAAGAGATTAATAAAAAAGGAATATAGACTATTTTAATGATAAAAGCATCAGTTTTTCTTCCTTAGGCAATGGTTTGGCATGTCATTCTTTGATAGATCTGTATTTTTGCAGCCTGGTTGTTATAAGATTGGTTTAGCAATGCCAAACGGACTTTACAAATGTTTTTCACATTATGTCTAATTTTCAGTTAAGACATTTCATATAGCAGGCATACTGTGGAAAAAGAAAAATTTTCATCCCCACATTTTTCATGCCTATCTACATGCTTCTTAAAAATTTACCCATGAGCCAGTTTGTACAATCATGTGAGTTGAGTTTTCTTTCTTTTGAATCATGAGCTGATTCCATAACTCAACCTCTACATTTAAAACCAAATAACATGTACTAATTGCAGGTCTGGTTTTGTTTTTAAGTAAAATTTTGGTTGATTTTAGTGAACAAGAGGGACTAGATACAAGAATTCTCCTGTGTGGGTAAGACTGTGAAACGTTGACTAAAATGAAAAAGCTTGGCTTTGCTTTCAGTAATGGATTGCATCCTTCTGATGTTTGAATTCATCTCTGCCTGTTTTCTGATACCAGAATGTGCAGCTCAGGGAGAAGGCAGTTAAAGGATGAGAAGCTTAAGAATTTGGGGTTTTTGTTTGTTTTGCTTTATTCTGAGTTGGATACAAAGCTCATGAGTATATATAGTCATGGTTTTACAGTGAGATAAATGCGCTGTATGGGTGGAAGATGAGTTCCTTTGTATCACTTTGCGCTAGAACTACCATCTGGAAAGCTGTCATGTACATGTAGCGTGATAACAGTGATTTTTGAACAGTCTAGATCTCTCAGTTATGGGTTTATTATCCTTATTTCCAGATACCAACTGCTCCGCCAAGTTACACTGGACGACACCTCTGGTGAAAGGCTGTAGGCTGTAGAGAATAAGAATCCGTGTTGCAAATGTTGTTCCCTGACAGTGTGTCTTTGAGGGAAGGAATCCGTAACAGTACCAGAACAAAGCAACAAAATATCCAGGATCTTTCTAAATCCTACAGAGGATTTTGCCTAAATGTGAACACCACAGAATGGAGAATTGCAAAAACAAAATTGTAAAACTGAAGCTGAATCTAATTTAAAACAGAAGTAGGCACACCTTAAATTGGCAAGAGGGGATATTGTATTCTGAAGTGTAAGATATTCTCTTGTCTGTAATTTGTGTGCCAGGCAAGAATGGTTTTGGTGGTTGCCAGTTGCTTGCAAAATACCCTCCTCTCACCTAAACTTAATTCATGTTGCCACAAGAGATTGCCACTACAGTGTGAAAACACGCAGGATTTCTTTCCATTTTTCTCCGTTTTCCTGTCACTTCCAAGGTCATGAAAAGTCCCTTGTTTGCTCCTTTCCCAGCTGTATGTACAGTCACGCAGCACCGTGTGTAGTCAGACATCGTCACTCTGTGGCAACTCCGTCCCCGTTGCTCTGTAGGCTGATCCTCTGCCCTTCTAAAGCTGGCCTGGGAGGGATGCAAGGTCTGTGCGTGTTCCAAGCGCCTTATGGAGCTGCTCGGGGCACAGAGGAGAAGTGCAGGTGCCAAAGGCGGCTCTCCTGGGCCCCGTGGGATGGATCCCCGATCCCCAGCCCCAGCCGGGTGCGAGCAGAGCATCCTCGGAGAGCTGTGGCTGTGTTTGTGCAAGGGCCTGGCCGGGACAGGATGTGGCGGCGCTGGTTGTAGCGTGGGTGCTGCTGGAGGGGAGGAAGGCGCTCCGGAGCCGCTGGGCCGGGCGGAGGGCAGGCGGGGGCCGGGCCCGCGGAGCGCCGGGCAGCGCAGAGGGTGAGATTCCCGAGCCCCGTTCGTGCGTGAGCCCGGTCCCCTCGACTGCAGCTGTTTGTGCGTTTCAATGTGGTTGTGCGTTGTAGTGCCTAGAGAGTAGAATCTCTGTGCTGGAGGTGGTTTGTTGTTGTTTTTGTTTGTTTAAGGTGGTTTCTTCCCTACTCCTCCCCTCCCTATCCATTTTTTTTTTTTTTGAGTTGACTTTTCAAAGCTTTTAATTTTTGTTTTCTCCGGGTTATTTAAACGGTTCCCATTGCCCATTTGTTGTGCCATGGTTTTTCATTATGTTCAAGCAGTCATTCCTTTCTTAAACATTTAATACATATCGGACATTGAAAACATCACTGTATCCTCTCTGTTTGGCCAAGGTTAATCTTAGCTTTCCTCAATACTAAAAGCTAATGTTTTTACTTGAAGGCATAGGAAACATATAACAATTAAACTTTGCGTATGCTGTAATAAAAATATATATTTTCAAACTAAAAAAATAATAAAATGTACAAATAACTGAATAGCTTAGTAGCTTCACAGAGAAGTTACTTGCTGTATACTGCAGAAGAAAGACAAGCTTTTTAGTTTTCAAGAGTCTTCCTGATTCCTCATGTACCTCCATTTCTACTGAATTAGGAACCTAGTCCTGCAGACTTGTACTCCCACGAGTAGTCCCATCAACACCAGTAGGTCTACATACAGGTGCAGAGGCTGCAAGACTAGACCCTAAGTGTTGCACACAGATATATGTATATATATATGGAAAAATATATATTACCATTCTTGCCATGATCATCTTACGGGGTTTTATTTCAAAGCCCTTCTCCAGAAGCAATGTTTTTCTGTCATGCATGAGTGAAGGAGTATGTCAGCTCCCCCCTGCCCTCCCCTCCTTGAGGCAAAGGAAGCATGTGCTTGTTTTAGGGATCTTTATTTCATTTTGTATGTAACTAGATGGCCTTAGTAACCAAGTAGGGTAGGGATGGATATTGTATGCTATCCAGTGACTTAGAAATAAATTTTGCTTGTTATGAGCAGAGCTTTGATCAAGTAAGATAATATTTAAGATAATGATAGCCACCCAGAAGACATGTAATTTGGAACAATAAAAAAATTTATTACCATCACTTGCCTGCAGAATTTTGCTTTTAAAAACTAGTTAAAAATATCCCTTATAAAACTCTTATCATAAAAACATATAAGATGACCATGGCATAAATGGTAGGACAGCTTTCTTTTTAAAAGTTTATCATGCTACAACCAAGACTTAAGAATTGTAATACACATTTTACAGACCTTTGACAAAGTCTATACAATGCATAGTTATCTTAAGAAACTTTATCTTTCTTTTTCTAGATGTGACTGAATTGATAAATAGAGTTCCCAATCCTGCTTCTGATGAAGTTGTTTGGAAATTCAGGGTTTATGTAAAGATGTGGCCAGATCTTTCTGCTATTCACATGACTAGTCTCACTGGATTAGTCATGTGGACTATTCACTGAATTAAAAATTAGCAGGATTGGGTTTAATGTGTGGTGGTGAAAGTGTGGCAATAGATTTAGGAGGGTCTTTATTTTCCAACTTTATACCATGAGTAATGAGCAACTTTTTTTTATGTAAGTCACTAGTCTGTGATGTAAAATGCCCCAAAATAAAACTGTAATTGAAGAAAGGCACCTTTATGTTAACTTATATTTTTGTTAAGTATTTACTTTTGCCTTTTTTGAAAGTTTTCTAGAATGTAGAGCATCTGTGAAGGACATGAATAAGTAAGTAAGCACAAGCCTTTCCAAGTTCTCCTAATCATAATTAGCTTTTATACTATAAAAGCTGCTATGTTGTCCCTTGATGGTTATGTGCTCATGGTGTTTCCATGCAGAAAAATGAAATCACAAAGCATCGGACAGAAGCATCTGTTACCAAAATAAGATTTATAACGACTGGATTTTGATCAATGGGAAAGCGTTCAAAGTCATACAGATCCTGTCCTGCTTTCAGATGGGTTGAGGGTGTTTGAAACTTGCCAGAAAATATGTAGCATCTTCAGAAGAACACTCTCAGTACATCCAGCTGTTTCTATAAACAAGTGACATGAAATACTATAGAATTAGCTGGTTTTACTTTTAGTCTAAACACAGGCATCTTGGTTGGCTTTGTTTGAGCTTTATGCCTTGGGTCTAACCAAAGGCCATAAAAAAGGGAGCATTGTAGCTTTTATAACAGAACAATTGGATTATTCTGCCAATTTACAGGATTACAAAGCAGGTGCTTTTTATTAATTGATGAGAGCTGAAGCTCATTTTTGATAGATAATATATATTTATTAAATGTATTAACGTGTGTTTTATAATGTACCCTTTTTTCCGCTGATTGTTGCATACTGGTATCTTATTAAATACATCTTTAAAGGATTTTCAAGACAATCAATGTGTACCACGATGACTGTACATAAGTATACAAAACTACAAAGGTTGTAAAGCATGGGCAAATGTTTTATTTTCAAAATGCTGTTCTTAACGAGAATAAAGGCTTTACTATTTACTTACAATGTTTGCATCCACTTGGTTTTAAAATCCACACAGATTTTTTCCACTGCAATGAGCAGTGCTACAGCCAGAATTGCTCTTTGGTGCAGTTCCTCAATATAAGCAAAGTAAAACTGAAGGAAAGGGCTCCTAAAGCACATTCTCCACCTTTGGCTACATTCCCACTTACCCTTAGCTCTGACACCTATCAAACTCACGGTGAGCCAGTCAAGGAGTTCAGCAGCCAAACTCTTAACACAAAAGGGATATTTTTTTTTCCCCTGTTGGCTCAGCAGTTTCCTGTTCTGGTTCAATTGCTCGTGCTTGTGAAAAGGAGTGGACAGGAAAATACAGCTGGGCTTGAAGAGTGCAGGATGAGAGTTTTTTCTTCAAATGGTTTGATTTTCCAGATCTGGTTTAAGAACCATCATCACCAACCAGGAAAAAACCCAAGGGGTGGGTACTGGTGTAACAGTGAAGACAAAGTCTGTGCAAGTGATGGAAGAAATCCATATGGAACCACAGCAAGTGCTAGAGCCCACCAGTGTTCTATTAGGTGTTCAGACAAAACAACTACACCTTTGATTACATGGAATTATTTGTAGTTCTGCTCCTGTCTTCTCTAGTTGTGAGATTATAAAGGTGTAAATAGGGCTGTGCTTGACGGGACTAAGTTAAAAAACTAATAAGGGTTCCTTAGCAAAGTGCCCAGTCTGATTTTTGCTGTGCTTGGACCTGATATAAGTAGCCTGCATGAGATGGCTGAAAATGCTGACCCTGGGATCTTAAGTCTACACTTTCTCAGCACATGGGCTAAGTGGTAACAAAAGGGCCTTTGACTTTTTCTCCCCTGCAGAAATGCAGAGCAACCCCAGTTCTCAATGCCTTCCATTGGAAATGCAGGGGCACAGCATTTCTGCAAATCAGACCATTCTGAACAGAGCCTGGATTTGTGTAAATTGTCACAGCTCTGCAGAAGTCCGGGAAGTCCAGTTTATGATAAATGAAGATTTTAGACTTGCCTATATGTGGGTAGAACCCCATTTAATTTCATCCAGAGTTCTGCTCCTGACAGAAAATGTTTTAAGTGAGCATTCAGGAACACAAGATAAACACAAATTAAGCATTTTTGGCTATAAGTGTACCATTCCATCTTTTTTAACAAAACTGTGCTCACTTAGACTAAGACTGAATTTAGTCTTGGCATGCTGGGTCCTTGCATAACTTGCCTTTGATTTACATTACCTCAAATTTAAAATTTTAATACTAAGAGCATTTCTAAATCAGTATCACAAAGTCTATGAGATCTGTTCTTTGCAATTTTAGTGAGGAAACTAAAATTGAGATGCTGAAGGATTCTGTGTATGCTAGTCCAGCTCTTCTGATTTGCTTCCCACTGCAACAATACAAAACAAAATTAACAGGCACAGAAACAAAAAAGAAAACATTCATACTCCAGGGCAAATACTGTTATTCAATAAATAAATAAAAATCCCTTGCCCAACCCAAAAAGTGTATTTCTTCTTTGCATGACATTTTTTTTTGTGTTTTGACACAGCTTCAGCACTTGGATACTTGCACACATTTCTCTGTGCCAGCTGTGGGAGTTGTGCATGTGTAGCAGAGAGCAGAGCTGTTTGCTAGTAAGAAGTCACTGGATTGTTTGAAAAAAAAAAAAATGAAAGCAGCTCTTTGAGGTTTTTGCTTTGAAGAATTTTCAATTAAAAGTCAGTGATGAAGTCATACAGTTCACCTAGCATATAAATATATTTTTGTCATTTAGGACAACAAGCAAGGTCAATAAAGAATAGTTTTTCTATGTCTCAGTGGAAAGAAGAATGTTATCCATGTGATTGCAAAGGGCCTGCCAAATGGGAAAAATCAGTCAAACAAAGAGCACAGGGTTGCTTGCTGGAGTAAACAATTCTAAATGAACAAAAGCTCTACATAAAAGTAAAATGTCCCACCCCCTAGTGAAAGCTGTTTTCAAAGATCTGTATTCTTTCAGAATGCTGTAATACAGATTAACCTAATGTTTTTCTTCCGCTGATACAACAGTCTGGTTCCTCATTCTATTTGTGTGATTTCAGCTATCTTATTCTGGTTTTGATATTTTAAAATTTCACCAACTGCCTTTCAACTTAAAAAAATCTGCTTTTCTATTTCTGACACTTCAGAAGATGTGTCTGTACTATACAACTTTTACATCAAAAAAGTTTGTTGGGAGATTTATATATAAAAGCTACATTAAATGCAAAGAAAGCCAAATAAGCAAAAAAAAAAAAAAAAAATCCCCTTTTGAACATACAGTTTCAGGAGAGCTTAGTTACCCTTCCAAGGCATGCAACTGCAAACCAGCCAACAAAATCCCCTCAGTACATACCGGGAATACTGGGCTGCAACAGGCCCATGTGCTAATTTAAGGTGCGCAATGTACTCCCAACCTGGAGAATCCCAGCTCACAGAAAGCATTCAGGAAAAGTGCTGGATGAGGAGGGACACAGCAAGCCCTTAGAAACCCAAAATGAGACTGCAGCAGCAGGATAAACCCTGCTTTACAATGGTCACAGTAATACATGCCCTGTGCCTTGATGGCACAAGATCTTTCTGGATTTTCGGGCTTCTGTTTGTGCAGCTGTTAAGGCGAAAAAGCAAGAGTGGATTTAATATCCTATATGACTATGAATGTCCTGTAGACAAAATACTTTCTATTGCATTGAATCTTATCTAATATTCCTTGATGTGATGAGGCTGACATTTGCAAATATTGAATGAAAAATACAACATTCAGAAAACTCAGGGTTCACACATTTTCACATTAAAATGAGCAGGTGTTCAGGTATCTGCTAGCAGTGCTTTTAGTCAGTAATGTCCTTGTCTTATCATAACCTGTGTTACTTAAGCATAACAGTTTCCAATCGTATCACACCAAGAAGGAAGCACAGGTTGTCAGCATAAATCTGGATTTCAGGCAGTTATTGAAATAGTTTTTGACATATACTTGCTTCCTATGCAGACAAGAAAGTAAGATGTCCTCAGGATTCAGAGAAGCTGGAAAGATGGAGGAAGAAGCTGCCTGGCTGTGTTTTTTCACTAGAAATTTCCATTGGAGAAATGTATTTTTCAGGCTGTGACAGCTCAAATTGAACTAGCTTGCTTAAAATATTTTGAAATGCCTTAGGAAGATGATTAGAACAACTTACACTACCTGATAATCCAGCCCATTTCTTTCAGACAGTACATATCTAAAGCAAGGAACAGTGTAAATGTCAGCATCAACAACCTGGCTTATAAGTGTGCTATTCCTTATGCTGAATTTTAGCCATTTCAGTCCTAGGAGTCCTATCATTCTTCCAACAGAGTGAGAAGCCCTCAGTTTTCAGTTGCATTTAAAAAAAAGTATTGAAATCTACACTTGAGCAGCACCATTCCCGTTCCATCCCTCTGTGTCTGCAGTCACTGTGTGCAGTTACACAGAGCAAGCTCCCACCACTGTGGGAATCACAGCCATGACTCTGCTGCAATAGAAATCATTCCCTTCTTTCTGCTGAGATTTCCTGCGTGCTGGGGAAAGGCGTATGGACGTAACTGGGCAGAACAAACTGCCCCAGGATGCCGTTTGCACAGTGGGGGTTGCAACTGTGCACTGCTGCCACTCTGGGGGCAATGCCAAGAAAAGCGTTCTCACAGAAAGCTGGATTCAGGAAAATGACAAGTATTTTAAATCCCAAGATGTTTGTGTAACTGAATGTATGAAAACTATCTACAGTGAATACCTATGGAGGTGTAATATTAGAATTCAATAAACAAAATTCAACAATCATGCTCACTGGCAGCATGATCAGCATTTTGTATACTTTTAAAATATCAGCTCCTGTTTGAAGTCCTGAGACAAAGGAACTGAAGCCCTTAAGTGCTATAACAGTGTAAGTTAAGAAAAAAAATCTCACATCTCACTTATTTCTTCTAGTACTGTTATTTCTACCTGAATACGTCATATGATTTCTCCTATCAGAACAGTTTATTTTTTTACCAGTATGTTTCAGTCTCTTTACTGTATTTTTCAGTCTTTTTCCTCCCTACTCTTATTTTTTTCATAGTGAGAAAACCTGATTGAATTATTCTTTAGTCATATGCACGTTCTAAATCATACGAACTGTAGCCACCACTGCAATAATAAGCACTAGTGGGGACTGTGATTAATTTGTTTAGAGGTGAGGTGGGGGTGTTCTTGAGCAGCACAACTGTTAACTGCTATTTTTGACCTGCTACTCCTACTACAATAAAGTCATCTACTGCTTGGTCTGCCACGTTCCTTGGGAACGCAGCTCATTTGCCATAGTTCATCATGTCTGTGCTGCAATGCTGAGGCACAGATGATGGCTACAGGAAGTACTGGACTGTATCCGGATTTACTGTTCATTAGCTCCTGGGAAGGGAAAATTCAAAAATCTGCAAAACTTGGAGCTGAGGATGGGCTTCTGTCCTATTTATATAAGCATTAAGTTCAAACATCCTTATAATCTAATTTGGATGGCAGACATAATTTTCCCTCATCTTAATGTACAGGACAGATGTTCTGGTTTGACACTTGGTTGTTTCAGCACAACAGTGAATAAACTATGAGCTACTTTGTACACTACTATATAACACAACTGGCTTGTGACACTAGCTTAGGAAAGGTTTATACTCCCACACTCTTTATAGAGTGCACTTCTTCTTCCCAGAACTCTAAGAACTACATTCAGTAATTTAAACAGTTGAAAACAGTAATGAAAAATACTATAGACTCAGACTATAAGAAGATGAAAATCCATTAAAGAAAATCTATTGGAATAATTTATTAGCAGGAGCTTAGAGTAAAATATATATATAGAAAGGAGTTTCACCCTAGCCTCCCAATGAAATGCCAAAGAAGCCTGAACATGAAACTAGAGCCACCGGCAATCTTGCTGAAATAAGACCTGACTTTTAAAGAGACAGTTTTTTTATAAAGAGTTTATAATTTTAGCCTCTTACTATTGGAAGTCTGTCTGTATACAATTATTAGTGAAACCTTTCACTCCAGGAAATACTCAGTCACTAGTGATAGGAAAATGATCTACTGAATAGAAATATATTAACCAAACAAATGATAAAATGGAAATTATACCTACCCATAGACACTCCGGCAAGTCATGATTCTGAAATGGAACTGTTAGAGGATCACTCTTCTTTGCAGAAGAGGCTTCTGCAAAATGGATTTTTAAAAGTGACAAAGACAGGACAAACCTAATTTTTCAAATAAGGAGCAGAGTTTGTCAAATGCTTAGTCTTGGTTTCATGACTGTAGAGGACAAAAAGTGTCAGGGTATTTTTTTAATTCACTTAGGATCAGATTAGCAAAAGCAAGAGCTGATACACAGGAGACTTCCAAACACCAACATTCAGCAATGCATCTGGGAAATAAGGGCTGAAAGATCTCTAGCAGAATTTGTTTGTGCAATGCACCATTGCTTTCTTCATTTTTTGACAGGAAGACTCAGAATTCATTAGAATATATTTGAATGGCATTTTTACAATTTAAGGTGTACCAAAAAAAGAGAAATATGGGAAAATACAAGTATTAGAGTAAATTAACAATTGACATGAACACCTGAGTTAGGAGAGAAAAAATATAGAGAATTAGATGTACTGGAGACTATTGCTTACAATTATCCAAGTGTCCTCTAAATCATTCCACGACCTGAGATTTATGAAGAGAGCCACAGAAATACAACGGTTTATGGAACACAACCCTGGACTGAGAAGAACATCCAGAATGAAGGAAACCAGTGCATTTCCAGAGCATCTGATTAATGAAGTATTTTTCAAAGTAAATATTCAAGATAGAAAAAGAGAATGATGAAAACAGGAAGAACTGACCAGAAACAGAAATCATTCCAGAGTGGCAGGCCCTCCGCTAAAAGCATTTGGTGATTTACAGGTGGAAACCAACATGGGCAGAAACCCAGGATTCCAGATTTGCTGGGCAGTTTCATGAAAACTGCATTAGCCCCTCTTATTTCTGACATGATTCCAACTTGCAAAAAAGTTGATAGGTGCTGTGAAGTTACCAACTTTAAATTCTTGCTCAGACTAAAACAAAGCATCAGGTAAGAAAGCAGACTGTTATATGGGAGAAGATGTCCTGGTGACTGGTGCCACAGGGAGGGTTTCAGGGGAGTCAGGGCAAGCAGCTCCTGCGTTCTGCAATCTGTCACCCACTTCTTGGTATTCCCCGAGTTGTGTTTTAACACTCCACTAACAGCTCCTGGCCTTTCTTTCCCTGCCTCACTTCCCCCCTTCTTTCCTTTTAACCAAGAATCTCAGATCTAGTTTTGCTGCAGGACTATTTGGAGGCTTTATTTTTCAACTGCTGGAAGCCTTTTCTCCAGGCTTCTAACACATCCTGTGGTTATAATTAGAAATTTGGGGTTTGCTTATCTAAATAAACAAAAAGCACCAGCAGCATTTGCAATAAAAATGTTCCATTGGTTTTCACTTTTAAAGTTAAAAGCAGAAAAAGGAAACAAGATTGTAGAACCCATGAAGAATTTCTTCTCTCTTCAAAAAAAAAACCAAAAAAACCCCAAAAAAGATGTTTATATAATCACAGAAGAATCACCAAATTGCAATTGTCCTTTTTTTTTTTCCATTGTAAATGATTATTAACAACTGCAGAGTGATGAGTGAAAATACAGCTTTGGTACTGGAGGATTAGTTCAGACTTGTGCTCACAGGCCCACTGCTGTGCCCGTGTGATCACAGTTCAGAAGACCATGAGCTGTAGTTTATCTAAATGATCATCTTTCCTTTTTATTTTTTCAAACATTCCCAATGTAGTTTCAGAAATTAAATGTTACTGTAATCTTTATAAATTTTCAAAGATGTCTGAGTCCAGGGTGTGGACGAATAAATTGGATTCTGTATCATGAGTCTTATGACTTTTATCACTACATTCTCAGCTGTTAGTGCCAAGATTAAACTTTCAGAAACATCTCAAGCATTTTGAATTAGGCTTGATGAAAACCACCAGCACATACTCGGTCTTTGGTACTGCTTTGTTCTTTGATTTTCTGGGGGTATTTTCCCCTCAAAAAAAGAAGAAATTTTAAGGTCTTCTTCTATGTAAGTCAAATTTTATACATGTGCTTTTAAATCAAAAGCAATCATACAAATGTCCCCATTTTAAACCACTTTGACTGCAGCACTTCTGCTTTCAGAAAGAAAAAAACAAATACCTGTAAATACAGTCATGTTTTTTAAAAAAAAGGAGAGTGAAATTCTTTTAAGTGCAGTGTCCTAGTGACAGCTTGCAGTCCTCTACTTTTAACCTGTTTATAAAGCTTAGTTTGAAACCAAATTATTAGAAAAAGTTCTTAATATATGTATGTGTATATAAATCTGTTATATAATATGGCAGATTAAAAGTGTAAAACCATGGAATATGAGGAGGTCATCACTTACAAGAATTCCATTATGAGTTTAATTAAAGAATTACAGCTGCAATAAAAGGAGGGCAGATGAAATTAGAAACAAATTATTTTGTCTAAAATCTTCCTCAATTATTTCAACCACCCTTGGTTAAAGTGGTGGGAGGAAAAAAGAATCTCTCACATAAAATTGATTAATTCCTTACATTTTATGGGGCTGAATTTTCCTAAATAAACCACAGAGATGCAGTCTTTAAGAAATCTGTTAGCTATTCAGACTATGCCTTTTCCTAATCCAACATTATTACCTGCAGTAATTTTACATATTTTCTTAAGCTTAGTGTAAGATTTCCCATTTATAAATATATCCTCTTTTCAATATTTTCTTTGGGAAAGACTACTCAGTCCTACAAGCGTGCACGTGACTGTAACTTCATTTATGGCCCCATTAATAAGGATGTTTATGGAATGAATTTAAACAGGTTTCACAGTGTAGACGCTTTTTTCTGGGTACTGAATTTAACATTTTACTCTTCTCCAATTAATTCTGCTTTGATGTGATATGATTTCATACAGGTATCCTTCAAAAGTATGCAGACTAGACCTCCCCTGTTCAGCTTAACTTGATATTAAGCTTTTGAATCCTTCCTCATTGTTCAGGTGGAGACCTCACAGCTGTATAAGGAGTGACTGCATTTCCCGGCTTCTTGACACTATGCATATGTTCCTGCTCTAGCACCATAAATATGCAGCCTGTTCTCCCTTGTATCTCATTCATATTTGCAAGGATTTTCCAGAACACCTCCATTTTGGGTTCTTCAGAGTATTGGTGATTGCATCTTCCCAAGGGAGAAGATTATTGCTATGAAAGAAGTATTTTTTCAATCTCTCCGGATAGGTAAGTAATAACTTCTACTGCCAAAGGAAAAATACAGCTTGAAAATTGAATGAAATGTAAAAGAATATTCCCTCCTGTATCTGGAAATCACCCCCCCTCACCTGCTGGGAAGATTACTTTCTGTCTTATTTTGATTTAACTACATTTTCCCTACACTCTGCCTTCTCTGTTACACAAGTGCCTTGCAAAGCCCAGGCTATGGTTGATTTATAAGACCTGCCAGCTAACAGGGTCACAGTTGGTATTGCCATAAACCCAGGAATATTTATTTCTTTTACTGTTTTCCCTAAGAATACTGATTTTTTTTAAAAACTAAAATTTTACAAATTTTATGCAGATAAGAAAAACAAGAAAAAGATTCCCTCAGGACATAACACAGCTGAAAGTACTGTTTGTGTAACAGCAGCAATGGTCTTTCCAACAGCAGAGAAGTAACCATTGCAACAGAGTGGCAGCAGAGTGTTTTGATCACATAAGTGATGAATGGAGATTTTGGTATTTTCATTTAAAAGTTTAAATATTTTTCAAATTCCTTTCACTTTAGAACACTTTTTCACTTCCAGTGCTGTCCCATCAGTACTAAATCTGCACAAAACAGTGCTCAGAACCACAATCTGCTATTCCCTCACATTCTTTGGAGGCTAAGTTTTAATTAACTGTATTTTCTGTAGAAAGCAAATGATTTTTTAATTCTGTAAAAAATTCTGGAACAAATTTATCCCATCAGCTGTGCTATATTAGAGAAAATTCTTTCTCCCTTCAATTCTAAAGCTGTGAGCCACTAAACTGAGTCTTAAGTGTTATGCTTATCTCTACACTACCAGTCTGAAATTGTTCAGAGTAAGGACTGTCATATCTTAAATATAGATCATTTTGTGGAATGTAATTTTACACAGCAGTGGAGCAGTATAGCAAATAAAATGTCAGCCAAGAATGCTCCTGGATATATACTGAAAGAAACACTCCTTTTTCTTTGCACTGAAAAAGAAATTTTGCCAGCATATGCATTAAGAGGTCAACAGTCCTGCAAGATGCTATTAATGCATAAAGTAATTTTCATGCAGTTTTCACACTTTCTAACCTACAGCACTTTGCAAAACTAATGATAAAGAGTATAAAAGATGGGCTGAGAGAAGACTAAAGCATTTCACAGGAAAAACTAGCAAAGCTGATCACGCTGTGAAGCAGGGGGCGAATCAGTGGCTTGCATGAGGCAGCAGCACAGCCCTGCCTGCAAACCAGGCCGGCCGGCCGTGTGGCCATGGCCTCGCAGGGCCAGCAGCTGTGTGACACTGAGTGGCCATCCCAGATGGGCACTGCTCCTTCCCTGCATTGCTGCTGCATTGTTTCCCTTGTTCTGGGTGTAAGGACTGTGTCATCCCTGGTGAGTGAGCTCAGCAGGCTGATCAGGAAAAGCCTCCTGAGGGGCAGAGCGGAGAGGAGGAGCCGTCCTTTGCCAGAGCCAGCTGAGCCACGAGTGCCCTGCCAAGGGAGGGCAGGATGGCAGCAGCCTTGGCCAAGCAAGCACAGGGCTGCCTTTTGAATGGGGAAGTGGCTGGATCACCCCATCAAAATGAGACTTTTGGTCTCTACTGGAAAAAGACAAGACCCTTCAGAAGTATTTCATTCCGATGTGGTTCTAATTAAAACTCAACTGTTTGTTTCAGAATTAATGGACATGTTTTAACACACTTTCTGAAACCTGAAAAATAAATGAAGACTTACTTTGGATTTATTAATTACAATCAGCTTACATTTCTAATGTTTTCTTACTGTCTTTTAAGTATCGTATACAAACACATTTTCATAAAATTATGTTTTTACCTAGATCACACCGTTACAATAAGGTTTCACTGTGCTAAAAATCCCAACAAAGCAGACTCTGCCTGCTCACATTAACTGAGTCTTTGGCTGATATTTCCATGGAAGGTATGCTGATCTTTCTAGTAGTGTCAATAGAATCACATTACTGCTCGAGTCATCATTTTCTAAAAGCTATTTGGCAGCTCACCATTCATCCCCTACAGTTAGATTCAACACTGTTTACAGCACCTAATAAACAGATTTAGTTATATACAAATTAAAGAGATCTTTCATTATTTTTCCTAATGTGATTGATTTCATACTAAAATGCTTTATCTGCTTAAAAATGTTACTTTTTTTTCCTTTGACCGTGAATCTTAACACTTTATTTGTGATATCTGAGTTTTTAGTAACAATAAATGCTTTGTCCGCTTGATGCAAAGAGTTCAGTGGTTTAATTAAAGGGGATTAATTGAATTAACCAAATTAATGAATTCAATTAAACCAAATGCTTAGACAAGGCTAAAAAGTAGTTGTGTTATGCTATTCATTATTGTATGAGTGCTCACAATCCACTTCAGCACGAAGTCAGCTGGGTTGGGTGGAATCACTGGCAAAAGCAGTTAAACTAACCTTGCTGACTTGACAATGAAATAGGGTTTAACAACACTAATAAACAGCAGGATTTTAAGAGCAGAAAAAAGAGCAGCTGGAGCACTAACAAAATGAATTATAGCATCACAGCTGAGATTGATAATGAAAACTCCTGGACAGTAACTTCTCAAACTAGTACAGCTGTTTCCAAATAGCCATCTGTCTGGGCCCCAGGGCTATTTGATGTGTGGATACACTTAATTTAACTTAGCAGAGCTCAGTCAAGAAATTATAGAAACACTGTGATAATATTGAAAGCTGATGTGATATAAGCAATATAAACTTTAAGGATAAAAATTGAGAAGGGGCAATTTTGCAACTTCCTTTAAAGTGGTGAAACAGCTGTGTGTCCTAGAGTCCAAAAATAAATTATTTGATGACAGGAAAGCTCTGTGAGAGTGATTAAAAGGAAATTTGTTTTTTCTTTTGAAACAATTGGCAAAGGAAGTCTTATCACTACGTAAGTCTCCAAAACTACTTAAATATAGTTTATAGAAAGATTAAATTTCTTCAGACTCAGGAGTTTTTAATAAATTCAACTGTCAAATAACACAGTCCACCTCTAGCCCATATTTTGTTGCAGCATTTTCAGAACAGGTTCATTTTTCCTCTCAAGATGAACTTGTAATCTTCACCTTTAAGATTTTACATGCATGAAGACTGAAAACTATGACTCTGTAATCATCTAATATCATATTAATCCTTTTTCACATCGGTGTGTTGTGAATATATAGGTTTGTTTCTTAGAAGTGGATCTCTGACTTCTACTGGTATCATGGACAATGGAATGTGTGAAAAAATATGCCTTGATGAGATGATAAAAATATTAACAAATTGAAAATAGAGTCCAAGCCACAAACATTAAATTGCAATCAGTTGAAAGGCATTAGCAAGCCTGCGAGGTCAACCTCTATCATTATATCCAGGAATGCAATTTTCCAGCAATTAACACTGACAGAATTAACCATGTCTTACAAAGAGAAAAATTCATCTTTCATGTTTTAAATTTAGAATGAGAATAATTTTATGATAGGAAATTTTAATTCACTGTTTTCAGACACTTAAAACCCAGATATATCTGTGTTTTCTTTTGAAAAGAAAAGATGCCTACATTTTTTTACCATGTCAACTCATAATAAACTGTAGTAGAGAAGCTATGAAATTCCACTCGAAGAAAACTTTGGTTGCTCTGCCAAAATTTTCTTTATATGTCAGTCAGGTCTGCTGGAAGACAACTTAATGTCTCACTGATTTTATCTTTTCATCATTTTTGTGCACTGTTACTACATGATTTAATCTTCTAGGTCTAAGCTACTAAAACCAAGAATTCTACTTCCCTTATTGCATATGAACACCCCATATACACACACACACATATAAACACAGTTTTCCCCTATTGCAAAGTATGATTTTGTTCCTCAGAATTAATTACTTTCAGCTATAAAATATCCCTTAGGTAATTTCAAGGATTGGTAAATAAAACCTGATATTTCATAGATTAAAACAGCAACATAAATATAAATAAATGTTTGGAGAATCTATACAGCCCTTGTAACAAACTCCTATCACCAAAAATTATCACTCTCCTGTAGTTCAAGGCAAAGATTGGCCATCTGAGAGCACACCAGGGACTGTGCCATCAGACTGGAGGGCACACAGTGCTCACTGCTACATCATCTTCCCTCTCTTCAACACCTGAACACCAGAGCTGAACAGCCTCACGCCTTCTCAGCTCCTGCCATGGGTGTGGAGGTCACTTCCCTGCATGGATCAGGGCTGAGTCAGCCCACAGAGGCTGGGAAAACGCACACTGCTTGATGAGCCAGTGAATCCTGCATTGGCAGACAAAGAGCTTGGGCAAATAATCATAATTTGATGATCATGATTATTTGTGTGCCTAAGTGAATGGTAACTTGGCCCTGTCAGTAAAGCCTTATCCACTAAAAAAATAACACATCACAGTGCCAGTTCCTGAAGCAATCTGGCCTTACTTCCCTTGGCAATTTTTTAGGTTGCTTGGGTTTGTTGTTTTTTTTTTTGTTTGTTTTTTTTTTTTAGAACTATACAGGCCAAGTTCTGCAGTAAATAACTACAGGAAAATGCCAATAAGAATATTTACCAGATAGAAATCCCACAGTTTAGAAAAATTGTACTACAACCCATCTGGTAAAAAATGATGAGTAGCTGGTAGGTGTCTAATCCTGCCTGAGAAAATACCGTGCCAGCAAATTGTCATAGTCTTCTGCAGTTACTGAATTTAGGCCCTATATTGTATTTTTTCATTGCCACTTTCAGCTGCACAGGCAACTCAAGTAGAAGAAGTATTGACTGTAAAGAAACAGCCAAACATTTCCACCAGACATTACCTTCTCTCTTGGGATTAGTGTCCTACTGTGTGGCCTATTTTTTAATATAACTCAAAATATAAAAATTCAATACAATGTAAAAACAAACAAACCAACGAAAAAAAATCCCCACAATTTAATTCACTTACCTTTGGCTTCCTGTTTAGTCCAGAATTTTTTCACTACCTCAGTAATGTGCCTCTCCTCTCTCAGCTTCTTTTGCCACTGACGTAGCTCTTGTATTTCACTGTCACAACGAACCTGTGAAAGGGGAATCAGAAAAGAAAATTACAATTATATACCTTTGTGTTACCCAGGATGAGGATACAATTTTTTTCACAAGGCTGTGGCTGGGCAAATATGTGACAGCCATCCTCTTTGCTGGGCCTGAGGTAAAAGCAAAATCCCAGAGGTTTACAGTTTTCAGCTTACACAGAAATAAAATCCACATAATTGACAAATCCAATTGAAAACATAAATATGTCTATTAGGGGATCACTTTGATTACCAAGGACTCCTGAGAATGAGATTGCAGTGAGATGCTAATTTGTCAAGTTGATTAAAATTTAAAGCCTTATGCTGAAGGGTATTAGTGGCTTTAGAAAAGCACAACACTATAAAACCAAACCACTGACCAAAATAATAGAGCAGAAGAGGAGCATGAAGGGTCATACAGAAGAAAATTTATTCCATCAACCTGATTCACACCTGCCATCAGCTGCAAATAGGCTGACTGGCAATCACACCCACACAATTTTCACAAACAGGAGAGCCATTAATCTGTTATTTAAAGTAATTGGACTGCATTGCATGATATCTATTCTTTGTCAGACAATCACCCCATGACAGGCATAATTCTGCTTCCACAAAAAAATTACAATCTCCAAAGGCCTTGATTTCATTTAGATGTAAGTGGAATTTTAATAGTACTGTTTTTGTACTGGTGTAGTTCCTACTAACATAGAAGTGAACTATCTCTGCATCAACAGCTTTTACCACTCTGCTACTTACACTTGTGGTAAGCAGGGTTTGATTAATTAGCAGTGTGTTGCCCATTGTTGGCATTCACAAAATTACTACCTTCAGTGCATGAGATACTGTCCTGAACAACAGTGGAAAGGGACATGCCAGTATTAACCTTAGACACTGGCAATTATTCTCTTAGAGTCATACCCAAATTGTAATAGAATTATTTTTAAAATGCAGTTTCTGCCATTTGAGGGGTTTTTTTTGTAAATGTTACATATAAAAATGCCATTATGTTTCAGGACTACATTTAGAGAAGCTGTGGCTGCCCCATCCCTGGCAGTGTTCAAGGCCAGGTTGGATGGGGCTCTGAGCAGCCTGGTTGGGTGGAAGGTGTCCCTGCCCACGGCAGCAGGGTTGGAACTGGATGATCTTTAAAGGTCCCTTCCAACCCAAACCATTCCATGCTTCTAAGATTCAATTTCAGTCTGAAATGGAACAACATGCTAGCAACAAGCAGCAATAAGCTGAACTTCTCCTGGACAAATTTTTGCTTGCAGGAAGATAACCACTTAGTTCCCTAGAAAATTTCTAAATAAAATTGTATTTATTGTACTCTTACAGGATATGGTGAAGAGTTTGCTCTGTGACTTGAACTCTATTATATGCTCTTCTCCATTACACTCTGCTTTTCTCCCACTTTGCTACAACACATATAGAGCAAAAGAGCACGACAGTTTTCCACTAGATATAAAAAAACCCCAAACCTTAAAGAAAACAGTATAAATGATTTATCAAAAGTATTCTTTCCTCCCAGGATTTCTCCTCTGTGCTGCAGCTAAGAATGCAATAAACAGTAACTGAACTTCCATAGCACTTTTCAATCCACTTAGGAAAAGATGATTTGCTATGTTTCAGACAGTGCACTGGCAGAGCAGAAATACAATACAAGGTTGCTTGATCAATAAAAACAGCCAAGACTTTTGCTCAGTGACTTGGGATCAGATACATCTTAGACCTCCAATAATATTCCATTATACTGATAATAATTCTGTAGTATCTTCTATAAATGTTATATGAACTTTTTACAAGGTTACTATGAAATTTTAAACATTAAAGAAGTTACAGCAACTAGTGACATCTTCAGCTATACAAAAAAGAAGGTAATTTTCTATTAAATCCATCAAACACTATTATAAAATACAAAATATAAAATATAAAATACAAAATACAAAATACAATCCAAACACAGGATAATTTCTTTAGGCTTGCAAGAGACTTTTTTTTCTTTTATGCTCCCATGTATGCTTTTATAAGCCAAATAATTCCTTATTACATGGAGTCAGTTTGTCTGCACAGGAAAAGCTTAAGGAAATGCTTATGGAACACAAACATATAAATGACAGAAGTGCAAGAGGCAGGGAGATAAAGAAATTACTACCTCTATATCTAAATAGGAAATTTCTGAAAACATGAAGTGTCCATTTACAACTTCAGTTGTGTAAGACCTGTATTTTGGCCCATGACAGGGTCACCGTTGTCTCTGTATATTGAAAATAAAGACAATAATTCGTAACAGTTAAAAGACAAGTATAATAGATTCTGTATACACTCCCTAAGCAAATAAACCAGTGACAATGCAGTGAAATACACAGTGAAACACAGAGCTCTGAGATAAAGGCAGAGTCAGATACTCAAATACTCCAAGGCCAGCATTAAATCTAAGCAGTAAAATGAGCTCCCAGAACAAAGTGTCTTTTTAGAAAAGTGACCAAAAAAGGGAAAAAGAACACAGATATGTCACCTGCAGTAAAACAGGTGACAGAAATGTAACAAAATACATTTAAAAGTTCCAAATATGCTTAATAGATTATAGTTTATCATAGCTATAAATTAGTTTAGCATACAGATAATTCCTTAGAAAATTCTTTTGTTTTGAAACCAGAGTGCAATGCTAGCATGATGAAACAGCTATGACTTAGCAGCAAAATCTCCAGGTAAATAAAAAGAGAGTAAAGAATCTTGTACAAACAACTGACATGTCTCTCCTGCAGACCAGCACTGCCTGAAGCCCTGGAGGGGTCTTAGCTTTGAAGAGAGAGTTCACTCCTACACTTGCTGTAAATAACAGTGAATATTCATGTGACCGTCTGGGTTTAAGCTTTGCTGGTAGCCACAGCTTGCTGTGATAGCAAATGCATAACTACACTTTGCAAGATACAAAGAAAAACTGAAGCATTTTTATCTTCAACTTTTGCTCAAAGGAGGTGTATAAAGTAGCACTGAATATTTACATAATGCTTTCCAATTTAAACTCTAGAAAACCCCATGCTTTGATTGCTAGGTGAGAACATGTAGCAAAATAGATAAGGATAACACTAAAGATTCACCCACAGACATTAGAGGAAATTCTATTAATGAAAAATTTCTGTGAGACTAGAATAGTTATGCAAATTTTAAACATTTAAAAGACACCATTAAAAAATGACACTAAGCAAAGATTCTGCAGTGATTCTGCAGGGGTGAAGGAATATATATAATCTTTTGTTGGAAAAGCACCTGGAAAATGGACACCTAGCTGAATACTGCCTTGGCCTGTGACAGATGAATGGAACCTCAATAAAAAGGATGGTGAAAAGTGAAATAGAACAATTCTATTTCTCAACTCTTACTTGAGTGCTCCTCCTGGCCCTCAAAGAGCCCTCTCAAGATGGGCTTCCTTTCTGTGATCTCCTCAGAGAAATCAGCAGCTGCATTTTCCACTGCTATTTGTTCTGGAATTCAGTTCTTGATTTAGCCTGAAATAATTGTCAGAGTGCCCATCAATGTCTTTGTATGAAAGATTATAGCAAGGACTTGGTTGATGGCAGCCGTTAATTATTACTACAACAATTAAATTATATAAGTGTTTTTCTGAAACGTGCTGCAAATAAAGATGAATTCACTGTTTTATTATCAGAGTTCTCAAGATTCTGTACCCATAGCTTTTCTCCCCCCTTTACTCCCTTATCCATTTTTGCATTTTTTGCTGAGTGTTTTTGACACTGGCCGGCTCAGACAGCTGGGGGTAGCAGAAACAAGTGAAGTATCAAGAGAAGACATGATGCTCAGTCAGCTATATAACTAGATAAGCTCTACTGCCTAAATCAATATGGTCATGAAAATACCTCAAAAAATGGTCTGAGTCCATGGAAGATGTTTCTAAGAAGACCAAGTATGAAGTACCCTGTGTCTCCATCACAGTGTCATGTATCTGTGTGCTCATGTTTAATTATTCAGTATTATCAAACCGTGTCATTTTTTATTTCAAAAGCAATATTTCAAAGTTCTAAATCCTCTGAAATATAAAACAAGGTTTAATGAAAAAATTCAGAAAATAGTTTAAAATTTTGACACAATAATACCTTTAGAATCCAATGAGGCATTACTTGTAAGTATTAATTTATTAACAGCTATTAAATTAAATCAGCCTTAGCTGACTGAGCTATTTATTTTAAAAGCAAATAATCTGAATTCTTTGGTAAATTTTCATAACATACTTACCATTAATGTGATGAAATCCCATTTAAGCTTAGTGTTCTCTTAATCTGCAAGCCCAAAGATAACACATTGCCCTATGTAGCAATGTGTTACTAATGATTTTTATTTTATATTCTGACTGCAATTTTTAATTTTTAGAACCCCATGTGCCTTCACTTTGAATAAGGTAAAACATTAATACCTAATTTTATAGCCTGAATTATCTTTTACGTCTCCTATCTTTTATAGCTAGAATTTCTCTCTCATTTCTGGGAATTGGTTTAGAATGATAAATACTAGTGTGAAAATACTGAAGTTCATCTATACAAGGAAGGATTGTGCCCTTCAAAAGCTTTCAGAGAAGCAGAAGATATCTGAGCAACCTTGCAGAGTTCAGCAGACATAACTGTTATTGGATAATGGTTGCCTTCAGTGTAAGGATGCCTGCAGGGGTACTGTCAGTGCAAATTAATGTTAGTGTCAATGCTGTCTCTGTTTAAAAAAAGAAAAATAAAGGAAAACAAACAAGCAGAAAGAGTCACAAAAATCCATCAGTCAAGAAGAACATTTCAAGGTATTTTATTGTCTTTGGCTGCATAGGAGTCACTTATATATTCATGCTTGTTAAAAATAGTAGAGAACTTAACAGAGAGTGTTTTATACTGATTGTTATTTAAAGAACACCTGACATCCAGAGATGTCTCACTGTCCATCACATTGCTGCTATATCTGGAGGCTACTTAAAAGCTTAAGTTTTGATAAAAGAAGTCAAAGACATTTCTTCATCACCAAAGTCACCTGAATTTCAAGTCCATTTCTTCCTGAGGTATGAAGGTATTTAAGCTTTTAAAAAATATATTTGACAGAACTTGTTCAGGATTTTCTTAGTATCCTAGGGTTAGTATGGCTGTTACCCTCCAAAATAATAGCATTGGACAATTTTCTTTGTATTTACTTATGCACCTTGCTTTTCCCCCTCAAACTGGGAATGACACCAGTGCTGTGTTACCAGTATGCCTTACAACATCTGATTGTCATTTTGTTTCCCTTTTCCTTGAATAACAACCTTCATGCCTCTCATAAATCTCCTGTCTCATTCTTGGTCTCAATTCCTTGTCCTTTCTTTCTGTATGCTTCATTTCTCAGCAGACCTCACCAATCCTCCTCATGCGTCTCCACACTCACTCACATATCCCTGCACGAAGGAAAAAAAAAACTCCATCCTTGAGAACTACCCAAAGCAAATTTCAGTTAAAGGAAGAAAATTGTTCAGTGTTAATGGTTCTTTGGAAAATTGAATTTCTGTGGATTTTCTGTTGTTGAGGAAAACAGTGAGATTACATCAGCATAAATGCCTTTGAAAAAATTGTAGTCACTAGGCATAAAGCAGAGCAACATCCAAAGCCAATGAACCATAGGGGTCTCAGCAGCTATTTATAGTATCCCCTACTTAAAATTTATGTAAGGATTTTCCCTAGGGCCTTCACAGTCCTACAGTTTTCAACATCAAGCAAAATAATTACAGATTACTCTTACCCGATAACCTCTCCAGAAGGACTGAATTAGTAGGCTTGCTTCTTCTTCTGACAGAACCAGAGATAGAGGAATTGGTGGTCTAGGACTTAAAAAAAAAAAAAATTTAAAAAAGCCAGACAGCCTATAAATGTAAAACACTTTCTTCCCTAACAGTATATTTTATCAAAAAGAGAAATGTTGTTCAGGAGCCTGAAAGACACAATTTCTTACTGCTCTGAAAACAAAATGCACAAAGAATACCTCCTTTACAAATACATTGTTATATACACTACAATTATTCCTTCTTAAAACAGTAATATACAAATGGCACATCAAGCACAGTCATCTTTCTTATTCTACATGTATTTCAAAGTCCCCTATTATGGTAAGGTTTGAGGTGGCAGTGGAGGTGGTCAAGGGAAGCGGTCTGCCATTTGTAAAGCAGGGAAGATTTTAGTGTGCGTGCAACAAAGAACAGACTTATGATGTAAATGTTTACTACATGAAATACACAGAATATAAACATATCTTAGTACATTAGTTTACTTTATGGTGTCACTTTACATTAAAACCTGCTGAAAAATAATGATTATCATATCTATATAGCATGAATCCATGTTTACAAATGTCTAAACAAGTTCTTAAAATGCTGAAACTTTACTTTAGATACGATATACACTTTCTTTTGGTGATAAAAGAATGTAATACATTTGTGAACTCAACCATTTTCAGCCAAAATATATGGCAGTTGGAAAGCACATTTGGTGATTCTGTTGCTACTAATTTTAATGGGAACAAGCTAGTAATTAAATTCAGCCATCACTAGCAAAATCTCAAATTACTATATCAAACCTTTCTTCCCAAAAGCCATTTTCCATGGGTGTTGATTTATTTCTCAGACACAATGATAAAAAAATCGTCCATTGGAAAGGACAAAACAAAATTTGTTTCTACACTGTCTTTTATAAGAAATGTAATTTGCAGCCAATGAAGTATAGGGTAATAACACTGCAACTGATGAAAATATCAGTTCTAAAGAGAAGCCTTGGCACAGCCATTAGACTGGCTGCTAAGAGCCACTCTCCCTGCATGGGGAACAGACTGAACACAGCCTTGACTTGGAAGAACACAACATGATGAATTTGGATGCAGCACCCACCTACAGACACATGCAGCCCATGCAGGAACATGATCTATAGTATTTATATTATAAAGACACTGCAAAGCCCATCAATAACAAGCTACTTGTTTATGCAGTCTTAGATTTTTCTGGCTAAAATGCTGCAATAGCTTTTGGAAATTTATTTATGGCATATTACAGCCCAAGCCAGGAGGCTTGATAGCTTTCATTTTCCTTTCACTTAATTTCATTCATATTAGTCTCTGCCCTAGTAAGCTTCCTATGCTCTCTGACGTCTTTCTCTCAGGGCTTGTCTTCACTGCAGGAGCATTTCAACTTAGAGCACAGCCTTACCTCTTATCTAATGCTACACTGACTCCACTGTTTTAGTCTGTGTACTCAGCTAAATTGGTCTCATCATCCTGTCAGCTGGGTTTTGGCCGACATTTATTTGGATATGAAGTAAAACCTTGGTCTGTTTGGAAAAGTCAAAATAAGGTAAAAATAAAAAGCGGTCTATCCATTGAGCTAAACCATCTGAGCTCTGTGAACATTAATTAGCATTTCTCCTGCTCAAGGGAAATCATAAGTGCTGGACAAGCAAGGCTTCCTGAGATAACAGCTTCTTATAATCAGACTTAAAAATCTGAAGTTGGACTGTGCTGGTTTCCCTGATATGCTTTCATCCTCTGATCTATTTTAGATCTTTTTGAAAACTAAAACTCAGAGAAAATCACAGGAAGACCTACATATTTTACAGCAGTTATATCAAAGACACTGAACTTTCTCTAAGAATAAGTACATCTCTAAAGAACAACTTGAGACTTCTCCTAGCCTGCAAGGTCAACTCTAGCATTTCTTTGCTTTCTTTTTCAAATTATAAAAATGTCTGGCTTATAATCCAACACTAAAACTGAGAAAGCAATATAAAAAAATCAAGCAAGAACAGGATTTAATTTTTAGTACGACAGTCACTGGCAGATATCAATCCTTTCAATGGCACAGCTTTAAAGACCAGAAGTCATGCCAGGTCCAGTTTGGTCTAAGGGAATAAATGGAGAATATACACAATTGCCTGCAGGTCAAATAAAAATAGAATCTGAGCAGAGGCAATCACCCCTCAGCAGTGAAAGAGGGAAAAAGCAGTATGTCATTTGTGGCAGAAGACAGCAGCATGCCTCCAAGATGCAAACTGACAGTACAATGTACACTAACTACATTCTGCTTGTTTAGTCCTTGATTATACACCATCTTAAAAGCCCACGTATGAAACGGTGATATCTATTTAGATACACAGATATGGTTTAACATAAATTGCAGCTGTAAAAGAGCATCAGAAAAATTATTTTTCTTAAGTATTTTATTTTATCAAATCTGCATAAAGCAGACACTGACCAAAGTTAAATTCCAGAAACAAGTTTCTTGTTTTCTGAGCAAACTTGTACAAGTCTTGATTCTGTTAGATATTCACTACTTACATGACGCTAAGCAAGTGGAATTTCGCACCCAAAAGATACTAAACAGACTTGCATTAAATAAACCTAGGAGGCATTGAAAAGGGTTCTTAATGAAGACATGTATCTGATTTCCTCATGGGCAGAAGATGGGGTTCTCAATGAATTCTGAAAAAGGGAGGAAGAGTCCCTCCATTATCTTGTCTCCAAAACAGACAAAATAATCTCTGGGGGTTCATATTCACAGTAATTGGCACTGGATTCAGGCATTATTTCTACACAGTAATGTCCAGAAGCTCTGACTGTCTTCATATTCCCAGTCTGTCTTACAAAAAATAGGCCAGATTCCTTCCTTGGAAACAAAATATAAGAAAAAATTTAAACAAGAAAATTTTCAGCATATATAATTCAGGGTTTTGCAATGGCTCTTCCTGTTCCAATCTGTTCCCTAACAGCAGCAGACAATCCTCACATTGAAGCAGCAGCCTTCGAGCCAGGTGCCTGCAGAGAGCAGCAGTGCCTGGGGCTCGTGGTGTGCAGGTGAGAGTGGAATCTCCAGGTGCAGTCACAGAATGGTCTGTGTTTCTCTCTGCTTTTAGAAAGCTCTTCTCTAGAAATATTGAAGCAACCCTCATGAAAAGGATGAAGCCTAAGTTTTAATACAATGGCCACAGCCACATTCACTTCACATTTAGTTTGACTGTGATAGTTATCGTTCTTGAATATTTAGATCATGTACAAACACAGGCAATGGCAGAGTCACTGAAAAAATCATAATCTAAAAGAACAGACCACAGAATAGGGGTAAATATAAGACATGCAAGTAAATGACTGTGGTGATCTGCCTAACTCTTTCAAAAAGGATTCTGAGAAAGTCTTTGTTTTGGGAAATACTCAAAAAAAAATCACACGCTGGTCTGAACAACCAAAAAAGCTCTGCTGGAAATTTCTCAAAGTAGTTATCTTTCATATTTGCAGTATTTCTTATTCCTAATCATAGAATCTAGAAATACTGGAGCAACAGCTGCTTTCTTTAGGTCTTCTTACATGCCTATGCAGATCTCCAAAAGTGTGCAATAATAAAAAGTATTGATTCAAAATAAATGTCTCAAAAATTTCTGCTTATAAATACTACTAAGGTCATTTACCCAAAAAGCAGGAAAATGGTGGTTCATAAGCAATTAGGCACTGAAGTACTGATTCATCTGACCTGGTATTTAAAATCAACTACATATATTGATCAAATATTACATAGGTACTGAATCTCAGATTTCCAGGGAAATATTCCCCAGACACTTGACAAAAATACCCTGAAACATTTTCATGGGTTAATTAGAGAGTGAACTCAGAACTTTCTTTCTAACATTTCCAGTATTAACACAATTATTCCATAGTCAGAAATAAATTCCTTATCACCAGTTTTCTTTGCAATCTAAATGCACTAGAATAAGATTATTAATATTTGAGGAAAAAAAATCCTTACAATATACAAGAAAACATTTTTAGTGCATTATATGGAGAGTACATTTTTGAAGGACTGTAAATGTGGAAGTAACCAAATTTAAAGTTAAAAGAGGAATGGCAATCAAGCAGACATCTTAAAGTGTGACTCCTGCCAGTTAGCAGGAGTCTAAACTCTTCTTCTCTATCATCTTGTCCAAATAAAAGCTCCTATATACTGTCAATAGTGAATTGAATTTAAAAAATGTTATAAATACATCTGAGAGTGTTATCAAAGTGATCATAGTAATAATATGCATTCAACTATTAAACACATACCAACTATTTATATACTTACTTATCTATTTATAATGAAGACATGATAAAAAGACAAGACAGTGTGGAATTAACATGAGAAAGTTGTTTCGTGGGGAGGCAGAGTCATGTAATCAACAGGAGACTGAGGCAGAATAGGTGATTTGTAACAAGAATGCCAGAGGAATAAGAGGAAGCACAGCAAGAAGTCTTTGTAATGAGAACATGCCAAAAAATGGCAGAGCAAGAATCTTTTCTCTTCAATTCTGTCTGAAAATTACAGTGGATTTCTGGCCTCAATACGCTCTCCTTGGGAGGACATGCCCATTTTAATGCTCCAACTCAGCTCTCCTGAGCTTGCATACTTGCTACATATTTTGGAAGTCACAAAGCACTGCCTCAGCTTTCTCTCTCGTAGGACCAATATTTATGTAGTCTGTGAGAGTGTTTGTGGGCCTGGACTGAAGGAAACCAAACATGGACCTATTCCAAAGGCCACTCATGTCAACGGGAAAATTTCCATCTATGTTTGTGTACTTTATGTCAGACTTTGTATGCTGAAAACATGAAAAACTCCCCTTAGGGCTCCAAGAGCAACATTAGGAAGATGTCACAAAGCACTAATAAGTTTTCAGCTTTCTCATTGCCATTTTGACAACCCTTACATAAATTAAAGCATTTTTAATGCATCAGATATTACAGCCATAAAACCTTCAACCCCATAAAGCACCGTTACAAAATATAAATATTTTACACAGAATATTTCTGCAGTCTTTCAACACATATTTTTAAGTAAAAAAAATTCTCCTTTGTTAACTGGAATTCTGCCACATTACTTGAATGGCAATTTTTACTTGGAAACACACAATAACATTCACAGAGATATATTTGTTGGACTCTCCATTATTACAATAAAATTTTATTTAAAGCTCTAATTATTAAAAAAAAATTAAAGAAAATATAAGGCAAATGAAGCATACTCCAAATGTGGCTGGTTTAGACACAAACCAATGAAATATGGCAGTGTGCAGAAAGCACAGCCTGTAGAAACTGGGCATATTATGGAAAGAAAAAAAATCAGTCACTCGTGCAAAATTACCCCTATTGGCCATCTGAGAGCTGACAATGAAGTCAACTGTAAAGGCAGCTGAGACCAGCAGACTTCACCCAATTAAAATATCCAGGGGAGGGAAAAAAATAATCAATGTATATACATGCATATACAGATATTTGGCAAAAAGCCACTACTCCAAATTTAGTAATCGTTTATATCTTAGCTGCCCACTTCAGTAAAGCCATGCTGAAGTTCTTTTCTCTGCGTCTGTACACTTGCTTTGATACACACAGACAGATTAAACCAGGAAATGTGTCCTTTTGAACTGGGTAGCAAGTAAATATCTCTGATAAAAAAAGTGAAAATGCAGATTAAAAAAATCTTGTGAATTATTTTTTACCTGAACTTCAAAAGCCAGAAATACTTGTTCCTAACATAGGTGCATACACCGTATACTACTCTCTCTCATTGGATGTAAGGTCGAGGGTTATGTTGAACAATGCTGTCATATCGTTAAATTTACATAACAGACTTTTATGGTATCACTGTTCTTCAGAGCAGGGGAACAGTGTTTGATTGGTTTCTTCATATTTCTTTCATTAATATGCTAAAGAAGGTTGGGGAATGATGATGCCATGTTACTCAGACTATCTATGCCAGAAAAGCAAAATTTCAGAGGGATGAGAGCATAATCAGAGCTCACTTATTTTCCCTGGCCCCGATTCAGTACACAGAGCTTGGTTACTCACAACTGAGCCTCAGTGCTGTTCAACCAGAAACACCACTGGAAAATGCTGACAAAAGGCAACTGTGGTGCTCATTAGCATATTTATAGGCTTACAAAACATTCACAGCTCTAATTCTGTTTCCTTGGTTCTATCAGCAGCCTCGAATGGAGGAACAGGTACATCAGTTTGTATCTCAGCAAGAGCCCACAAACGTGTGCTGGTTTTGTGCTCAAACTCCACTCTCCTGCCCTCTGAAAGGTGCTGCTGTCCTTTAAGGCAACAGAAATGTCTGGCATGTGCTATGGAGATCACCAGTCAGCATTGAAGCTGCTCCTTCTATTGCTTTTGAAATCTGCTTGGGGAATTGAAGGTTCCCTAGGGATGCAATATTTTGTCAGTGCTACTGGTAACATACAGAACTCAGTGGAAGACAAGACACCTATACCAAGATGTCACAGCAATTATTACACTAAAGCTGGAAACAAATTCAAATTTTACAAGCTCCTTCACCTATAATAACTAGGTTTTGAAGGTACAAGGTTCACATTTAAAATTCTGAAAACCTATGCAGCATTTAGGTCTCCTTATTAGGGAAAAGTAGGCCGCAAGATCCCATTTAGAAACGCATTGCACAGAAACTGAAGCTCATAAGACTGTGGCTTTGACTATTCTTAATAAAAAAAAAAAAGCTTCAAAGAAGAAACTGGAGGCACTGGAGGAGAGCCAAAAAAGTCATACTCAAGTATGGAATATATTAAAAAAAGCTGGATCTTGGATAGAACAAAAACAATATTCCTCTGGGGTTTTTTTGTTTTGGTGGTTTCTGTTGGGGTTTTTTTAAGCATTAAGACTGCTTGGCACTGATAAACCCATTTAAACGGTTGGGATAAGGATGCTTCCCATCAAAATTTGACCAGCACTTTTTAGTATATTGTCTCTTATATATTCTTAATCCTGTTAAAAAAATGAAAACTCCTTTAAAAACAGAAACGGAAATGACAATGAAAAGCATAGAACCAATTATATTTTAAGTGTGAGAGCTGGAAGGATATAATAATAAATTGTTTATAACATATCCAGGGCACAAAAATAAATTCTCTTATTTTTATTCTTATTTAATATTGCAGTCTTTCACTTTGCTCCAATAATATTTACTTCCAAAGCAGCATTTCTTAAATCTGTAATTTTAGGATAAGCTCACTAAAAGTAGTTATTTAGTAACAATTTTAATAATTATTATTTTAAAGGCCTACTTGTTTAGAGGATTTAAGATGAAGTATATCAGCTTAAGTAGGGCTCTGACACTCCAGTGTCCTCGTGGAGCTGTCACTACATTATTTAGGAGCACCACTACTAACAGAAGCTATGAGTCATTCAGGCTGTGATTCCACAGTGTATTTCTCTTGCTGGCAAAGCTGACTTAAGCAGTTCCTGCCACCACCTCTCTGTCTTAGCAGCTCATTTGTTCTATTCACCTTGCCCTGAGCCCTTCATTTTAATCCTTTGTTTGTGCCAATACACAGGTTTGCCACTCTCCAAGGTGAAGCAGACTTCAGAAATTATCTGTTTCCAATAGCTGCACAAACCCTCCTCACGCATTTTGGCAGAGAGATTCCTAAGTCAGAGCAGGGCCCAGATCAGAATAATCAGGCACCCTACCAAACACACAAGGTGGTATTAGGGTGCCTACAAGCAGGTTAGGGTGAAGGACAGGAGAGAGCGGGGAATATTTTGTTCAGCTCTACCTCCAAGACAAACGTTTGTAAAACTGTGATCTTATCTTTGGTACAAATATCCATCCTCACAAACCCACGGTACCAAAACTGCCTTAGCGGCCAAGGGCTCTTCTGTGTGCTTAAGAAACGGGTACAACCACCAGGCTGCAGTTCATGCTCACTTCACAAAGCACTAAACCACAGCCTTAAATGGGCATCTTGTTGGCAAGAGCTGTGTTTGACAGAACAGAACAGATGTGTCTCACCAGAGGCAGGTCTGAACAGCAGCAGCAGGCCAGCAAGATGGCTGAAGGCATCAGAGCTGAGATGAAATGGGTCATTCTCCAAAGGGGTCTTGTACTGCAGAAATGTCATACACAGCTCTGACCACAGGACCACCACCCAGGGAATAAAATTTAACCTTTTTGACACAATTGCCAGCTTATCCACAAAGACCTGTGATAAAGGAGCTTTCCTCCTGCTCCATTGGTGGCTCAAGGTTTCAAGTGTCACATGTCAAGAGTTCAAATTTCCACTTACATCGTGTAACAAAGTAAACGTATCTACAAATATACTAATCCCTATGTTTTCACCAATTACCAATCCAGAATCCAGTTGTTTTCAAATTGCAAATTTTCTTTAAAATCTGACTTCTGTTAGTTTCTTATTCCCTCACTGTGGACTAATCCTTTGCTTTTCTCACACAGCAGCTATATTTTAAAGTAAATACAACCTCAAGGGCAGTAGCATTTCTTTCAAAACTATTTTGCTGCTTGGTTCTACAAAAATAACAAGGAATATATGATTTAGGCTGCCAAAAACAAGTGCTCATTTCTCAAAGTCATAAATGTCTGCAGAAATGCATCCTGACACCAGGGATTATTACAGGTATTTCAAAAGCAGCTGCTTACAGTTAGAGAAAAATTTCTTGAGCATACTCTCAAAGATTTCCAAAGGAGGAAGCAGCCCTGAAAACATTGCTTTACTCCTTAGTACAAAGATCTTCATAATACTACCAGACTATTCAATTGTCCTGCATTCTGCAATTAAAATCTTTAGGTATTCAAAATTAATTTATCTGTGAACAATTTTGGTAGAGAACACCTTGTAAGTAATATACTAGACAGAAATTATCACATAGTTCTTTATTGCACACAGTAAAGGACATTTTTGAGGGCAGAGTTGCAACACATTGAAGCTCTATACTTTTTTGGGATAGCAGGGGCAAAGGAATAAAAGGAGAAAAGATTATTCAGAGTACTGCAATAACTTACTGGTCCTTTAGCCAGTCCTTAACAAAAGGAATGGAAAACAATTCTGTGAATGACTCATCTTTCCTCTTTGGATTATTGCTAAAGAAAAAGGAAAACAACTCATATTAATTTAAATTTCATCTATTCAATTCGCAAATTAGTGCACTGGAATCACTGAACATACTTAGCAGCAAAAAACATGATTAACTTACTTGTATAACCACTCAGTTAGGAAATCAGATGGAATAAATTTGGTTCTTTTTCCCTAAGGATAGAAGATAGTTCCAAATTATTTATTATCTTTGGACTGGTCATATGTTTAAGCTAAATTGACTGCTTTTATTAAATAAAATATACAGTACATGACTGGGTCTGTTCTTTATTGCTACTGCCAACAGTCAGTAGCTCAGCCAAAATTTTAGAAATTTTGTGGAATGATTTCAAGACAAACAATGAGTGAGAAAATTCTACATATATTATCTTGATATTTGCTGCAGTATATCTAGAACAAAGATCTCTGAATGGTGCTCTAAGAGGCAATGTCATTGTGAAGAAATTAACAGAATTCATTCATACATGAAAATATGTTGTGAATTCCTTGCCATTTAGTTTAAAGTTCTATTATCATACTCAAAATACTTCATTTCTTCCAAAACACAGAAGGAACATTGATTGGATGTTGTTTCCTCCTGCATGGAAGCAGCTTGAAGACGTTGTGAATACACACAGGCAGTGTATTGTATGGCTGCTCTGACCAGATCATCTGCTGGGTGCTCCAGAAAGGAAGGCAAAAACCAAAGGATGGCTTTTGTCTGTCCACAGCCACAGAAACCAAGGACATTACAGAGAACCAGGTACAAAGTTCAAAACCTGGAGCTTCACAGCAAAACATTTGTGCCCTTTGCTGCCAGTTCTCAATCTTAACCAACAAAGAGAATTTTGCAAAATGTTTTCCAGGAGGTTATTGTTAGGGACTCATGCAGCCAGTACCACAGCCAGCCATTCAGAACCTGAATTTTGATAAAGCCAGAATGGATTAGAAAATTACTTTTTTTAAAGGATTTTCTCTCCACATTCCATCTTGACAGATTGAATGTTTAAATGAGTAGAGGTGCTCATTCTGCTTATCACAAACCACAGTAACAATAATGTGGAGAATAGAACCTGGAATTCTGGCTGGAATAACAGAAGACTTCAATCAGTATCTTCAGAACCCCTCTGACATGAGATGTGCTCTGGTTGCACACAGTCACTGTGAACCCTGGAAGACACTGAGCCCCTGAAGCAGCCCTGGGGCACCAAGTACTTCATCACAGCAGCAGCCATTGAGCTAAAAGCAAGCCGAGTTCCCATTCCAACACTCACCCTGTCAAACAGGAAATTCAGCTGTAATAATTGCTTCTTAGGGAAAACAATTCACACTGGTCAGATGCTTTTGTGAAACTGCTTAATGTCACAAAAGAGGCTGAAGTCTTGATTAAAATCTAATAAGATACTACCACTTGCTAAGGAAAATACAATAAACATGTAATTGAAAATCTAATGCATGAAGAATTACTTTATTTCTATGCATTATCCTCAGATGTGAACAGAGAGGCAGGAAAAATGCTCTACATAGCATAATTCTTTTAGTTCATGGTATATGGTCATAATTTGGGGGTCAGCCACAGGTGAAGTGGAAGAAGAACATTGTGTGAAGTGCTGACTGCCCAGGGAAGAACACAGGGCAGTCAGGTAGCTGGGGATGACAAGTGTGAAGTTTAGTGCTGGACTGCAGGGCAGTCCTACAGGATACCCAGGAAAGCTTTTTGTTTTCTAAGAGAATCTTACCTTTGGTAGAAATACAGTCTGACTCCAACAGAAAAGCAGAAGAACAAAAGATGAGATCATGATAAAAGAATTATTAATCCTGAGCTGTATGAGCCTTTATGATCTGTTTTGTTACAATCAAACCTTTGGGGTTCAGGTAGGGTTCCACTAAGTGCTTGGCTGTGAAGAAACACAGCTCCTCATGCAATTTTCACACTTATGCTAATACCAAATGCTGCTGCAAGAAGCCAAACACCTAAACTTTAAGATACCAATACCTTCACTGCAGAGCTTTCTATGAATCATTTCAGATGTCAAATGAACAAAACTTGACTTGCACAGAATCTGTAAGCAAACACCAGAGTCTGATCATCACTGTACAGCTGTTCTCAAGTACAGGATGAAAATGGGTCCCATTACTTAGGAATTGGTTCAGAGAATAAATTCTGCAATTCAACAACAAATTTCAACTTAATCTAGCAGTTATAATTTAATCTGTTTTAAGTAAATTGCTTTTCCTTTGCAATGGGAAAAAATGATCAGGGTTGTGAAAACAGTCTTCACCAAAGGAATCAAATTCATCCTGTTTTATCCTTGTTAGAGGCAGTGAACTTAGCAGAGAGGAATTCATTCAAGCTGAATATTTTTGATTTTATTTTCTTTGCCAGGAAACAGTTTATTTTGCTAATGAATTAAATCATCAGTTGCACAGCAGTCAACATTTATAAAGGGAAAAAAATTACATAAATTGACCTGCCTTTGACACATTCCTCCTATGCTGCGTAAATCTGGATAAAAAGCAGGAAATATCTGTACAATGTGCATTGTTAACCTGCAGATGTTTATAAACTGTTTATATTCAGAATTTATTTTCCCTTTTTCAGTTTAAATATGATGTGCTTGGTAATCATGAAAATATACTGGTGATAAGAAGATAATAAAATCATTAGGAAACCTTCTTCCATTCCCTTTCTCTGATCCATCATAATTTTAAAAATAATATATTCCATTACAGAGCCTGATACAGCTTCTTCCTTCTCTGATAGCTAACTAGAAAGAAAAATCAGTTATTCTAATAAAAACATTTATACATTGTTCAGCTTAATGCTGAAAAATGAATGCATTAATCAGTTCTCATGAGAGAAAAGATTTAAGAAAATAGTCTTTCCCCTGTAGGCATTTGACAGCAGATGGGATAAAACACAAGAGAACTTATGGTAGGAAAAATCAGTGAGGGAATATACTGGGCAACCTAATAGGCTTCTTTCATCTCGAATTTAAAAATGAAGCTTCTGCAGACTGTTCTCATATTTATGTCAGTTTTAAGTCTGCACATATATCTAGCAGCCGGTGTTTTTTCTAGGATTTAACTTTTCAGATTTTTTGTATGCATCACATAATGCAAGCGAGCCTATTTTAAATTAAATTTAAATTGTTACGTTTCTTTATAACCTTTCAAAAAAAGATCTTTCCTACACACATCCCTGCTTCCAACATAACCATTTCCCTTTACTGGCTTTCCCATATGATTGTACAAATCTTCCTCTCCAGACATGGATGCACCTTCTCTGGTCTTTTCCTTGAATTCTTCTATTGGTCCCAGAACCTGATCTTCCTTAACACAATTTCAGTGGCTCAAAACCTTTCCTATTTAATGTTTCCCTCTCTTATTCACCTTAATTTCCTTTCAAAACATGAAAATCTTTAGTCCCTCTTATCAAAATCCCACTCTTCATTCTCTCTTACCACTCCCTCTCTCTCCTCCCGGGCTCATTCAACATTGATTGCAGTCACTTTGAGTATTCCTCCCAGTGCTGCTTCCATTTATCTTCCACTGGTTTATTCTATGCAACGGCCCTTTACAGGCTTTAATGACTCATGTCTAGCCAGAACTCAAACCCAGTATTCTTTTCTCATCCTTCATGATTTCAGTGAGCTTAATGACAATTAATCTTCATGTCCTGTTGTCTCATGAATTACATGAATCTTTTGAATCTTTGTTGTCCTCTTATTTTTGGAAACTGTATTGCCATGTGTTTATCACAAGATACTTTCTCCCTGTTCCTGCTTTGGGTTTCTAAGGACTCTGCCTTTGATCCTAAAATTCAGTTCAAGTTATTCCATTAGCTACTTTAACACAAATTGTAGCAAGTTGGGGTTTTTTTCCCTCTAAATCCATATGGAACAAGACATTTCTTACCAAACTAAAGGATAACTAAAAATCACATATTTATGTCAGATAAGGAAACAGAATGTGCAAGTACAAGCACCTGGACAGCAATGGAAAAGAACACAAATATCCAATGACATGGCAAGCATAAAGAACTATTGTTTTCCTAGTTATTGTTCAAAAGGAGGAAGAAATGAGGTCACAGTGGAAAACTATAACCTGACATCAGCTTGCTTTTCTAAGCTTGGCTCCCCAGCAGCAGGGCATCTCTTCACATAAGTGTGTTTTCTAAAAGCTGAACTCATTTTTATCAAGTTCCTATACATTAGAAAATAATTGCTTTTAGTAATTTTCTACAAAGCAGCACACAAACCCATACAAAATCCATTTTCAGCACACACACTTTCTAATATATATACCACTGAAGAGCTGAAAAATTTCTCAGATTAAAAACAGACATAGTAACCTTGGATTTGTTCTGAGTTAGAAGTGGAAATATTTCTAAGAATTTTAATATTTTTAAAATATCTTCTATTTAAGTTTTATTGCCTTCAGAAATAGCTAACATCTATCAAAGTCTGTATTTTAAACCACTTGTAAGACATGCCTTTCTCCTAAAGGATACATGCTTCCAAAAAAAGATTATCACTATAGATTTTATTAAAAGTGTGATGAATAATATATATGTTCTTGGCTAGGAAATGTAAATGTGATGGCAGGAATGACAGATGGATGTCTTGTAAATGAACCACTTTTCTATTTCACCTGTATTCATCACAGTTTATAGACACCTATACACACCTATAAATCCATCACTTTATAGACACGCACAAATATTGTGAAGATTGAGAAAAATTTAAATAACTGGTATTAAATGTACAGGTTTAGATCTGAAATTTAAATTGCCATGGTTTGAAAAAATAGCAGAAATTATGAGAATCCCCCCAGCCCCCAGTACCTAAGCTATTGCTGGGGGTCTGCATGGCTGCAGTGATACAATGAGGAATGCATTTATGTTTTATTTTGCACCAGTTCTAGTGGGTTTTTAAGCATTCCCTACAGAAAATGAGGAGTGTCTCTCTACACATACACTGAAAACAAAATGATAAAAACACTTTTATATAGCAAACAATTACTTTTAAATCTGCGTTTTTATAAGCTCATTCATGCTAGATACCCTGTCTTCCAATTAAATGGAATTTAAAGAGAAAAACAAGATAAAATAGAAAATTTATCTCTATTAAAATGCCAGACCAGCAAAAAACTATTGAGTCATGAAGTAAAATTCAAGTTCTGTACATCACACTCAAATGAGTGAAATGTATTAATCTGAAAGGAAGCCTGTTCCTCTAAAACAGAACACTATTTAGGGTAGACACAACTGGATATTTAAGGAGGATTTGTAGGGAGCTAGAGATTGTCATGATGATCAGCTTCGTGTAGAATGTAATCTGTTCTGAATTACTGGAAAAAATAACATTTAAAACCAGATCTAAAACAACCCGTGACATGCTGTATCATGTTATTGTGGTTGGTTTTCTTGCAAAAGACCAAATTAAAAAAAAAAAAATACTGCCTGTGAAATAAAAGGAACTGCAATTTCCTGGCAGTGATTTGAAATGAAAACTACAAACTAACCTCAAAACACTTCTCCTTCTCTGCTTCTTGCAGAAGTGCGGCCAGTCCAGGTAAGACCATTGGGAATATGTAAAACTCCAAGTATTCTCGAGGAGAACCTGAGCAAAACAGGACAGCCTTCACTGACAGCTAAGCAGAAACACAACCATTAGATATCATAAAGTCAGTAATGTTGGAACCCAGGGGGTTCCTATGGCATCTCAGAATGATCCAAACCCTGGTCAGGAGGCTTTTCAGCCTTGCCAGAAGTGTCAGAGAACCTGGATTGATACTGAGAATGCCTGTGGCTTTGATTTTTATCCATGAGACAAATTACTAACTTATAAGAAGAATNCAGTGTGCCTCGATCTCCCTTGCAGGACACAGTGTGCAGACAGTGTGGCTCAATCTCCGTTGCAGGGCAGAGAGTGTGCAGGGCACAGTGTCTCAAAGTTTTGCTGTGTCGACCTCGGCAGGGCAGAGAAATCTACTTTTGATAAGGAACTAATAAACTGCCTTGAGAACATGAACAAATGACTCCAGAGTGCCTCTTCATCTCAGACAGATGATGAGAAAAGGACTTTTTGTACACTGCTGGAGAACCCGGGACAGGGAAGTCTCTGGCAAGTACCAGTCCTTTTGTCAATACCATCACAGTTGGGACAAAGCAGACTCATTCCGTTCAGATACAGCCACTGTCTTCACTTCTCCTCAGCCAACACAACACAAACCTGAGTAAATTTCAAACTAAACCTGCACCAACAGTGCAAACTCAGTGTGCCTCGAAGATGTCAGATTTAGTTTTAAGTGAATAAACTCAGACACCAGAAGCAGTTTAGTCACAGAAATGAAAAGCTCTGTGAATTAATTTACCCTGACAGGAAGAAATTAGCTTGTGCTGAACTCAGTGCTGTTGCAGTGAGACCACTTTGGTATCTCATGCCCTTTACAATCTGCATTATCAGAGTTAGTCATAAAACTGAATTTCTAGACAGAGGAAAAACCAAAGGTTATATTTTAGTGGTGCTGTGATTTCTTTGTCATAATTGCTTCATACTTGCCAGATCCTTCAGAGATTTTAACATGACTCCATATATCCAACTTTCCCCCTCTCAGAGGGCGGTCTGGGTTGGCACCCCTCTCCATCCAGGAAGTATTCAGGTTTTAGTGTGATTAGCAAAGATTAGGTCATAGGAGTGTTCTCTCCTGGCAACACAGTGGATGCACTGAATTTATTCTCAGCTTTATACCTTTAATTGGTTCATATACTGCCAGAAAATGCTCATAATTGGGAGGACACTATTTATATAAAAGCCGAGGGTAACACTGCTTCTGACTTGCACCAGGAATTCCTAATGAGCAAGAATTAATGGAAGACAAAATGAAGGGCTGAAATGCATAATAAAAACACATTGCTGCTTGGAAAATACATTAAAAAGTATAGGAATTTATAAAAGTGGGAGAAGAAAACTTCAAAGCTGTTTTCATTCCAATCTGTAACCACATGGGTAAAGACAGTATTTTGACAGCAGTTCTCAAATTCAATTTGCTACTTAGTGTATCGATCCTAGTTTTGCATTATTAAATCAGAGGTAGAAATGCCTCCCATTTCTGAATTAAGTGGCTAAATAAAAAGTCATTTATTCTGAAGAGCACAGAACTAGCTTAGCTAGTCAATGCTATTGGTTTGTAATGCACAATTTGATATTTCTTCCATCGAGCAAGTGGCCAAGCTGGCTCCCTGTTTTCAGACCAGAGGCATAACCATGCAAATTCCACACAAGCAGAGGTGTTGTTGCTGTTAACATTCTAAATTAAATAAATTACAAACCCTTGCCATATGCAAGAGAAATAATCACAGCAGGATTCAAGATAATATACTCCTACTTACATTTTTTTGGATCAGGGTGTTCTCCAGAGGGGGTTTCCCCTAGTATGGGAAGCAGATATGGGGCTGCAGGAGCAGAAAAAAGTTGATCCATAGGTAACGGCTGCAACATTGCTGCTTCCAAAAGCACCTGTTCAAAATAAATGTATCCTGTCTAAATACCCCAACACACTAGACAAAAATATACAAATGAATTCAACAGAAAAAAACTGAGGTCAGTTAAAAATTATGGAATTAAAATTTCTAATTCAAATATTGTATTAATGTATTTCGTGAACACTTGAAAATATATAACTAAACTTTAAAAACTTCTGCAGTTTCCAGCACAGTAAAATAATCCAAACCTAACAGAAGGTATAGGACTCCTTTTGACAGAATATGGTGAGATACCACAATTTTAAAAATATTTTTATCTATTGTAAGAAACAGTAATTATTTGGAAAAAAAAATACTAGTAGCATTTTCTGAATAAGTATTTTCCACTCATTAGCCTAAATATCTCTTTCATATCATTCAGAAGTCCTGATATTCACCTTCTAAAGAAAAGCTTTTGTTGTTAGCATTACCCAAGCTACTCTAAATACAAGTAATTTTTTGAATATTACATTTATTATATATTTCTATAATTATGTTCTACTCTATTTATATTATACTTATTATATATTATATTTGTTGGTTCAAATAAGTTGTTTGAAAAATAATAGTTTTGTTTTCATTTTATGAATGACTCTACCCAAATTTTCACATTTATTTGTTTAAAATATTTTAAATCCATCTCTGTGCAGATTTTTTACGTGAACTGTACTTACCAATCCTTGTTTTGATTGAGGAACATCTGAAAACTGAGGCTGCTCTGCTTCATCCTCTAAAAGTAAAAAAAAAAAAGTACAACATTTACAGGAGACCCCAATATTTCTTTTCCTCCTAAACCACTGTTATTTTAAAAGATATTCATTTAGGTTGGAAAGAACAAATGTCAGTATGCAATAAGTATTTGTTAAACATGAAATCTAACTTTTTAAAACAAGTAAGAACTTCAGAGACTCTTGTCATGTCCTCTTTAGAGCTTTAAGACAAGTGCAAGGTTCTCAATGACAAAATAACCCTTTATTAGGAAAAAGGTTTTTAACCAAAATAATAAATCAAAATATTTCAACATAAGTAAAAAGCACATGGTTACACTGAATTAACCATTGTTTTTACTAGGAGGAAGACAAGACTGCTTTCCTTAGTGAATTTCTTTATAAGCAGTCAAATCCCACAGACATTGCCAAGTATTACTGTCTTCACTTAAAAAAAAAAAAAAACCAAAAAACAACAAAAAACCACCCAAATAAACCTACACAAACAAACGAAAAAACAACAAGCTAAAAGCCGTACATGACCCTCAAGGATTACTGAGTGACTCAGGCTAAGAAAAACAGAGGACTAACACAAAGAACTTGATATGAGAAAACCCACAGATTCCACTATACAGACCACTCAGAGCCAAACCCAGCCGGCTGAGCTCCACATTGCAGTTCGATTTAATGGCATCACCAAATCCATGCGTGCTACAGGTGTCTTGAGTTAGAATAATCAGCCTTACTCCTACGTTTAAAGTGGCCATTTTAATGACATTTTAATGCACATTTTAATGCCTGCATTAGGCATTATGCGCACCGAATGAAGAGAACCCTACTGGGGAACCGCGGAGCGGCAGAGCGCTGGTCTCACAGCTTTCCAACCTCAGTGTTCTCAGACCTCGGGAGAACTCCAGAGTTTTCCTATCAGAATGGTGCCTGAGAACAGATGTTTTGTATTAATTTAACTTTGGTACCAGCAATGCCACCGTCGCCTCTTTTCTTTCCCAACCCAGTACCTAACTTGGTTACAGGATAACTCACAGAGCGCAAGGGGCAGGTCACAGTCAGGCACACCAGAGGCGCAGCAGAAACACACACAGAGGGCGTGTCTGTCGGGAAGTTATGACAATAAACGCAACATAACGCCCATCAGCAGAAACGCTCACGGCCTGAGTGGCGGCGGAGAGCAGGGCGGCTTTGGGCGCTCTGTGGGGCGGGCACAGCCCCGCGCCCCGGCCCGCAGCGGCGCTGAGGAGCGGGCGGCCCGAGGGCGGGGCTGGCCGGGCAGCGGGGAGGGCTGGGGCAGGGAGCGGGGACCGCTGCTCGGGGGGATCGGAGCGGGGCCGGAGCTCCCACCTGCGGACTCGGCGCCGCGCGGC